>LFIW01001362.1:0-87090 GCA_001625285.1 Colletotrichum incanum
CGAGCAGCTAGACGTTCAAGTGATGGAGACGAGCAAGACGAAGCTTGGGGCTGATCATCCCTCCACGCTGACGAGCATAGCCAACCTGGCGTCGACGTTTTGGAACCAGGGCCGGTGGGAGGAGGCCGAGAAGCTAGACGTTCAAGTGATGGAGACGAGGAAGACGAAGCTCGGGGCTGATCATCCCTCCACGCTGAGCAGTATGGCCAACCTAGCTCATACGTGGAAAAGCCAGGGCCGGCGGGTCGACGCAATCCAGTTGATGCGCGACTGCCTTGGGCTCCAGCAACGCCGTCTTGGAGTCAATCATCCCGACACCAGGTCCTCCTTTTCGAGTCTTGAGGAGTGGGAAAAGGTTCCAGTTGCGAAGAAGCGAATCATCTTCAAGGTTCCGAAGCGGAAGAAGCGAATAAGCTTTGAGCACGATTTATGTAGACGATGAGAGCTTAGCTGGAACGTTGACAAGTGAAACCTCGAATACTGTAAGCCAACTGGGCTGACCGATCTGCAAATCCCACGATAATAACCAAAACGTGAAAGAAGAGGCGGTCGGAACGATAGAAAGCACAAATGGGTGCAAGACACCGTTTGGTCAAGGCGGACCCTAAATGGATTATCAGTGGGGCAGAGTGGATAGCGGCCAATTCTGACTCTGTTAGCGGTTGTCCCATGAGTACCTGCTCACTACAAGCGTAATCTGCCAAGCCAAGTGACCCACGGCTCCACACCACCACTACTAAAGATGTTAAGTAAAGATTATGGCGAAGCCCAATACGCCTTTTACTGTACCGTACATAGATCACAAGAATTGCCAGTAGCGAAGTCGACTCGGTCCATTTGGAAATGAGAGGCGTACTATTTCGCACTCACGGTCAATGTAATCACCAGAACAGAACAAGCAGCATTGGCACTGTACTATACCGTAGGCTTCCCAGCACATACGGAGTCATCAACCAGTCGCGTGTGAAGTCGTTTCACTAATAGACTTCAAGCCAACGCGTGACAGAGCGTGGGGCGACATCACATCTGCCGTTACAAATTCGATGGCATCTTGACCTCAGCCTGACGTACAACGTCCCAAGGCCCGGCGTAAGCCGACGTGGACCGTGGTTGATTTTGACTTTAAAGAAATTCATAAACCTACCATACAGTGTCCATGACTGACTGATCCCTTATGGACGGAAACCTCGGGTCTCAAACTGAGCTTGACAGACACCATGACGTGCAGCATTCGAATGGCGCTGTTCAACTTGTCTGTCAAACTTGCAAGCAATGATTTGGCGCCCGGCGTCGCGGGAGCTCGTTCGGTGCACCCCCAGTGGATCCCGCCTGGGAGATCGATGATCGATCGTGTGCTACAGTAGTCGAAATTGCATGGTAATCACCCACCTCGGCGCCGCGGCCGTGGCGGCTTGGCGTCACGTCCTGTTCCGCCGATCTGTGGACAGGGGGGACGATGCGGCACGTACCTTTTGGTGATGTTCTTCCGTCAGAACCGGGGGTCGTACAGGGCAATACAGACCCGTATGGTTATTACCCTCCGTGCCGGCACTGTAAAGCGCCCCGCAACGAAGTCTACCCATGAAAATGTTACCTAAGCAGGACAGATCCATCTACTTCGTAGTGTACCACATTGAGGGCCACAAGTCAAAGATGGCCCTGCGGCAGCGTGACCCCACAACTGGTACGCAGATTGGATTACTATGTAGAAAGACCACGCACGACGCTGATGAGCACTGCCCTTAAACCGAGGTGGGGCGCGTTACAAATCGAACACAACTCCTTGCCTTACCAGCGTCCAATTTCGCACTAATTACTAATTACTAGTTACATCGTCGCTGCGTGCGCGACCACACGCGTATGCGAAGTACGCGCTGCATGAGCCTGCCTTCAGCACGCTCGCCCCTCATGCATGCAAGCACTTGGCAACGCAATGTCAAGCTGTGGCACATTGACGTCTTCGTACATACATGGAGATTGAATAGCACTCTGCATTCTCGTCCGTTTCGCGGCATTGAAGATTGCATCAATCGCGTGCTGTTTGTTTTCCTTACCTTTGGGCCAAGTAGCTCAAGTTTGCCAATGCCTGTGCGGCATAACCTCGCAGGCTGCCGCGCCACGAGTGACAATCACACTTTGCCTAGATGACACGCTCTGCATCCTCAAGCGACGAGCGACAACCCAGCGCCCAGCGAGGAAAGATCCTGTCTGGCGTCGGCCCGTACACGCAGATCACTGTACCCATGCGTCGACCTACGCAAAATTGCTTCTTGCAGCGCTAATCGGCAATGCAAGAGAGGGAAGCTTCAAAGCCCGAGTAGACTAAGCCGAGAAGCTGGAGATCAAGCAGAGGGCGCAACATTTCGCACTGCATGTCGTCTTTTGGCCCTTCCGACTTGGAAACCAACTAAACACGCGATGCAGTAGCGCCGTTTAGACTCAGGCTTTGGTGTGAACTAGCGAAGAACCGAGGCGCCAAAGGTATCACAGGTACCATAAGCTGCTTACTGCGTGTATGGAATTGCAGCTTGGGTGGGGGGATGGGCGAATGCAAGAGGCAGCTGTCTTTTGCTTACGCCGATACTCATCAGCCCTCGCCATCAGCTGCTTTGGGCTTCCATCACATCAGAGCTGTGACCAATTTGGCCAATAAGCCATTCCGTGTTGCCATACCTTTGAACGTTAGTGTCTCCGTTGTGTCCCCCACTTTTCCTCCCTTTTCCTCCCTTTTCCTCGGAGGGGGAACGAAGAGACTCTTCTGTACTGTCTCATTGGCCAGACATCCTCATTTCTGGGAAACTGTCATTGATCATCGAAAAAGGCGGTACATAAATTACTCTCTTGCGTTCACGGGAAGGAAAAGATGGGGCGTGATCTCCGGCGAGGCACCCCCGCCTATGAACCTAATCAATACAAGGTCTGTGCTCAGCAGAACACCAGCTCTGCGATCCTCTGTGCATACATTCTTTTGTCACTGTTCTAAATGTTGGTGAAGTCGCGTACCATGTGTACTACATATGTATACAGTAATGTTAGGCCATCCAAGAAATCCAGCAAGGAAGGAGGTTCGGCACTAGCTCACGGATCGTCAACGCGTGAGAGCGCGTGAGCATAGAGCTGCATCTTAGAAGATCGGTCATCCGCAAGATCACCCCTCCTGCCGAACAACTAAAATAGTGCTCTGCTTGGGAAACTCTCACTGTCGTGATGCCTGCCTACCCCCTGACAACCTGCGAGCAGTAAGGTTGGAAATCGTTGATTTACTCGGTCCAGGAACTAAACTTCGCCGGATCAGAGACTGGGCACAGCCGTGCGATACCGCACTTTGTGAGCGCCCAAAATATGGGTCCGTGCGATTAGACTCAGCACGCATTGATCCTGCCACGTTACTGAAGGCAACGACGTGAATCGTGGAAACTAGATAGATAATCAAAAGAACACACGAAGCTGAGTCGGAACTGAGGAAACAAAGTATGTATATATGAGCTGGATATACTACAGAAAAATGTTCGCTCATGATCTCGTTTCTCTCTAGGGATTTCCTGAATTGTTTACGCTCAATTCAGAATCATGGATTCGATCGCGGTTGCACCTCCGGAACTTTTCCGACCAGACGTCGAACGCAGGACTGACCGGTTTTATAAGGCTCGATTCTCTCCATGTGAAAGATGTCTCTATCGCATGAAAAAGTGGCAGCCTACAAAAACCGGTACCATACCGGTATGCGAGGAGGACACGGGTGGCTCAACGAAATGTACCTGGTGTCAAAAGTTCTCAGGCAAGCCATGTCTGAAGGCATCGTTCACAAGCTTTCCAGAACAGGGATCAGTGACTGACCCCCTTTCAGCCATCCGGCGCCGTTGAAGTGAGTTCTCGGGAGTTGGCGCGGGTTCTTCGCTCCGTTCGGAGGGATGGCTACGATCAATGGAAGGTAAGTCGCTGCCAAGTGTTGCAACATCTGATGTTGGTGCAAGTTTAATCGACACATAGGACGAGCTAGAGGCTGCTCAGTCAAGTGTCAAAGCAGCACTTCAGAAGAAAAGAAACCTCAAGAGAGCTCCGACAGAGAAACGAGATGCCGCTGAGGCAAGTGAAGCTTCGTCTTACAGACAGGAGAAATTGAAACTTGTGGAGCGTTCTGTATGCGCGTTCGAGGGTGCAGTGCAAATCTTACAGTTACATTCATCAGCTCAACGCGATCACAACTCTGCTGTTGAAGCCCGACAGACCGAGATCAGTACATACTTGGAAAACCTTGTAACGTTGCAAAAGGAGCACCTTGAAATGTACTCCAAAATTGTATGTCAGAACTTCCTAAACGTGGCCGTGTTTTGCGTTTTACTGAAGATACCACAGAACGAACAGTCACTCCGGGAAGAAGATGCGGATGAGTACGATGCTGAACATGACGGTTGAAGAATGAGGTGGGCAAAAGAGGAGAGGTATTGCAGATAATGTAGACCGTCGTAAGAAGCACTTGTACCATTGATCTCGAGGTCGGCTAACACAATAAATTTCAAATTACGTGCCATGCTCGAGGGCTGAATTTGAGGATTGAAACACGTGAAGTCCTGTGGATTCGAGATTCTGCCCTAGCTGAGAGCCTTTCGTGCTGATGTATGAAGATACACTTACAATAGCTGTTCATAAACTGTCGGGGTCAAATAAACGAGCTCTCACATGAGGTTGATGACCTCCAGAGAACCGAGGCACCTGCTTTGGTAGAGTGACACTCCCATGACACGATTGTGGCCTGATGAGGGACCATCGCAACCGGAGATGTGAGCGTGCGGTTGTTTTGTCTAAGCTGGCGGCCTGCTTTGGCTGTTTATGCCCGTTAAGCACAATTGCATCGGAGATTCCGAGAACACATACGTTTAACCGAATCGGGAGACTTGAGAAACACATGTATGGCTTCGTCAACACAGGCTTAGGCTAACTAGAGATGAATTAACCCTGACCAGACCACAGGTTCGGCATCAAGCATCGGATGAGGCGACACGTTTTCCGTCGAGTCGGGGAAAGACATCCTTTATCGCCCGAACCTCATCCGGCGATCCACCGGCTTCCGGCACCCTGCACGTCGCCACAGTACCCGTTCTCATCGTTGCCCGAAAGTGAGTACCGACAAGATACTTAATCTCAATGGGCCAAGGCATGATCATACTACATTCGGTGTGAGCAGTTGGACGACCTCACCAGCGATGTCTACGCATTCCATAACTCAACAAGACAACTCCGACGCCAGCACGTGTGCTGCGCAGGGTTTGTGACAAAACACTTCAGCACAAGACGCAACTTCAGAATCGTACTGCTGTGAAGCATGGCATCGTGTTGAGAGACACATGGCACCGGGAACATGGCTATGGAAAAAACCACCAAATCTTTTGTGGATGGTAGTGAGCATGCGAAACATGGGTAGATATATGTGCGCACTTGCTTAGACAAGAGCGCGCGAGCTTGTAGGCAGGCGAATACGAATCGCGGTTCTCTGAAATATACTTAATTACGGTTTTGCAATGCCGCTCCCGCTGAATGGATTCAAGAGACAAACGGACATGGCTGAGCGAGGAGTTCTTGGTCAGCTGTGACGAGACTCTAAATCTAGCCACAAGTATCCTTGTCAGAGTTGCAGGTCTGTTGAGGGACTCTCTCGAGCAGTAGATCAGACAAAGAAATCATGCCCATCTAAGTATGGGCTTAGTCCCTCCGAACTCCGTTTTCTCTGCGGACAAATAAGAACAGCGCAGTCCTTCGTGCAGGTGCGTGACCCCTTGACGATTGGTCAACGTAAACTCAGGAGAACAGGAAGCAGGAAGAAGAAGGTAGTCGCGGAAGGTGGCGACAGTGACAGCCCCTGCCCCAGCCCGGCCTCCGGGCTTTCGCTCCGAGAGTCGTGTTGATAGCTTCAGTTTCCATGTTATCTGTAAGACCGTGTTAGAATAGCCAACGTCTCGATAATCGACGATCGTTTGCTTCCGACGAAGCACCAAGATACCGCAATACTTCCGGTGGCAAGTTGTAGCCAGCGGATACCCCTTCAAGATCGAGACGGCGAATTTCGGCGCCAATTTCAGTCAATACCGCCACGTATGGCACATAGTTTTGCAGTGGCCCGTCTTCAATCTCAGTGAGGCTCTTGTCCGGTCCTAGATCGAGGAGATGCTGCACGCAAGACGATTCGCCGTTTGCCACGTCATAGGTGAGTATAGTCCGTCAACCTCTAGGATCGCACACCGATGGCACCGGGCCGAGCGGAAGGATTGAATTGTGATGAGAGCGCGTCTCAGTGTCGAATTGAGAGGCTGAGTAGATGAAGGGTCTATGTTCGAGATGAATATTTAATCAGAACCCAAAAGAGAAAAGGCGTCCAAGTATATGCCGGGCTACCATTTGAAATCGATGTCGCCCACGTTCATCCTCACTGTGGGATCTCTGTCACGTAGGATCTCAATATCGATTTCCCATGAGTTCGTCCGATCCGATGGTCCCTGTATGCTGGACGCAATATCTCCCATCATTTGCCGCTTCATCTCGCGGAACTCATCCTCTCCTTCACGCCCCACCTCATACCGAAAATGTGCGTCACATCCGCGAACGGCGAAACGCCAGCCCTCGATACGAGGCGCCTCATCTTGCAGGGGAATCCCATCTACCAGCTCTTGCTCCAGCTCTTCCGCCACCATGGAGAGCGACTTTTCTGCGAAAGAACCTCTAGGTTTCCAAGTCTTCCTCAAATGCTTTGGATAATGCACCAAAACACTGTATCTGAAGCGAACTTGCACCTTAGATTCTGATTGCGGTTGAAGTACGCCATCTAATTCGGTTCCGCTTCGCATCGGCTCGGCACCGGCCAATCTACCACCAGTTGTTGGCAGGCGCGCAGGACTTGGAGTTTCCTGCACCTCTTCGACTGAAGATCGGACGTTCCTGACAGTCTCCGGGTCCACATCCATGTTAGCGAACGGCGCGCCTGTGAACACGTGAATAGTATCAGCTGCCAAGGTCGATGACTGGTTCCGGAAGGCTGATCCTCCAGCTTCAAAGCTCGGCAAGAATGCGTGCTCATTCACGTTGCCGGAGTCGACCCCGATAGAAGAATCGACTGAGTATTGATCGGCAGCTGTCGACATTAGGACGCCAACGGTTTCGCTGTTGTGCTCTTGCGTTCCAGTGGATGGATGTTGGGGTAAACCGTCGACAGCTGTAGCCTCAAAATCATCCCACTCAGCGCAACTTCTGGGTGATGTCAGGCTTGGTTCCTCCGCCACGTGGAGCCGCATCCGTTTTGCGGACGACGAGGCGCGGACAGAGAGTGCACCACGCCTTGTGGTTGGCTTCCTCGACGACTCTATTCCAGAATAAGGAATAAAGATGTCACCGCATGTACTGGCGACATGTATAGTATCGGACAGCTCGGCTTCGAAGTTGGAATTTGCGTTGGCCCTCTTTCGCCGCGTCTTGGGCCCGTATTTTCGGTTTTGGTGCGTTTGAATATTCAGACGGTAGAATAACAGGGTTATCAGGCAAACGACCCTTGACTATGCTTAGCATGTAGCTTCCTCAAAAGAACACCGTTGCTCACTGTTGTTTTTCAGCTGCTGACTCGATGTTGGGCCAAAAATTCCTTGCGATTTTCGTCAAAAAACGACTCTCCCATCTTCAGGAGCGATTTCTGGTGTCTTTCAAAGTTCCACTTAGTGAGGTCGGAGCCATAAAGCCCGTCATACTCGAAGGTTGATCGGAAATAATTCATGCCAGCTTTGAACCTCTTATTCTGCTCATGGTTTATGTTATACCTAAGTCGGTGGAGAAGGTTTCCAACACGGGGAATTGATGAAGCTTTAGTCGCAAAGATGTCCATCTCGAATGTTCAGTACTGGACATCGGTAAATATTCGTATGTGCAACCAAAGCTCAAAGGCAAGATGAAGTCGGGACGTTGAGTAGAGAAAAATCCAGGCTTTCACAGCTGTGCCTAGGCTGGCCTTATATAGGAACATGCCTCGCCCAAGCTAGACCCAGATTGACCGCAGCTAAAGGCTGTCAACCCGACCCAGGGGGTCACGTAAAAGTGAACCGAACCCCAGTCTGTCTGTCGCAACCGAACCAGACGCCGGGCTGGTCCAGAAGTAGCAGCGCCACCGCGACTAGGGGACCGGTCGCCATCCCAATCAGCTGGCCATGAGGCAATTTCAGAGCAGCTGTGAGGGCAGCCGAATATTGCAATCGGCCGGGGTTCGCTCGAAGCCCCTTTTTGTATGACTTGATCATGTCGATCGGCTGACGAACAATGGACGGACAGTCTGGGATTGCTCGAAATAAGGGTGAGACCGGTTATTCAAGAGAAGCGTATTGCGGTTGCCTGGTCTTGCAGGACGTTTAGCAGCTTCTTCCTCGGCGCGGTTTCGAGGAGACCTTGTGACGAACCATTGCAGAATGCCTTTCTTTCGAATCCACGATACAAACCTCTACATCTGTTCAGTCGACAGTAGAGGCAAAACGTAAGCTCGAAAAGACCACCACCAGAAGGTCCTTGCGAGAAAAGCCCTGCTGAAACAAGGTTCAGAAAGCTCAGCCAGAACCCTGGGTCTTGCAGACGACTTCCAGCTTCCAACAATGTTCAGTCGTCTGAATCACACCATCTCTCCCGTCTTTATCCGACGGACGTACCGAGATGCATCACGTTGGCCTTATGCTCTATCCGTTGGACGGCCATCGCCTCTCCGAGAGATCATGCGTAGAAATGCCAGGGTGCGGCATGCCCGTTCCTTCGGTCGTAATTGGAAACCAGCTGGGCCACCTGGAGGCACACCTGCCGTCCTGGTGGGACTGAGGCAAAGCAGCTATTCATGGAAATGAAACGCGGCAGCTCCAACAGAAGTGTACAGCTGATTGCAACATTCCTGCTCAGCCACTCAATCACCCAGACGCGGCGCAGAAGCCTCTTTGAGGTTCTCGTCCAGATTTTTTGCCCAGGGCACGCTCAGGGCCGTCCTCAACGCCTGTTCCGTTATGGATGAGGCCTGTCTTGACGATGTCTCCAAGTTCATGGTTTCCAAAACGAGGGTGGTGGAGAAGGAGACGTGAGGAATCGAGTAAAGGCTTAGTCGTGGTGTAAGAGAACTCAGTAGTCCGGGGCAAGACTGCGGCTCTGACGAATACGCGAGCAGCCGTTCAGCAAAATTGCGCTCGTCCACTACAATAGCATGGCCGACACTCGCTCCAAGACGCACACGTCACATCCATGCGGTACGCAGACGTCGTGATGAAGAGTGCATCATTGTGCGAACGCCAGGTTCTGAAGACGAGCTTGGTGGAAGACGAATGGGTTTGTGGGTCTGCGGCTGCCTCTGATGTGGGCACAGTGGAGTCGCGCGCTCGGCGCGTGCGACTGACGGACGTGACGCGATGGTGCCCTGGCGGCGGGCAAGCGGGGAGGCTCCGGGCGTCCGCAGACACCCCGCGGCCGGAGCGTGATCCTGGCGCGGCCGGTGCGGAGAAGCCTGACATCGCTCGCCTGCAGGGCTCAACGCGGTTGGCGTCTGGGACGTGTGCGTGGTGATGGGACGCGCTTCCAGGGACTTCCAGGGACTTCCAGGGACTTCCAGGGACCTGTTGTACATCTTCGTACTGTGCAGTGGGCAGTGGCCCTGGCGCACCACCTCGCTGGTGAAGGATACCAATTTTCGGCCATTTCGTCTGCTCTCGCGCGGGGCGGGGCGGTCGATGCCCCGGCGTCTTTCCATGGTGGTGGTGTGGGCGTACATCACAGCCTGTGCATGTTGGCCACCGTGAAATTTCAACCCTGTCCATGCATGGACTATGCCGGGGTTTGTGACCAGTACTAGCCCAATCAAAAGATGGCTCATCTCAAAGTAGCACAGGAAAAGAAAGCGAGAATGATAAGCTGGCCTTGTGTGGACAACCTCTCAGGGGTTAACCGCGGTTGTGACGGCTGGCGTCCGCCGTCTCACTAACTCAATCGGCACCAGGTGGCGCTCGCTTGGTCGCATTCGCAGCGTTGTCTGCAGGCCCGAGTGCGCTCCACACATGTCGGGGTGCCTTGGTGCGGAACGGAGCCCTGGCGCTCACGGTATCTCGCGAGAAGTCGTCTCCTCGTTGCTTCTTTCGTATTGGCAAGAATTTGCCCGCTCCGCCCGGACATCACCACGTCCAATTCGCTCGCATCTGTGAGGCAGAGAGAAACGCGGGACAGGCCTCTATTCAGCCGGGGGGTAATTGCCACGGAGCACAACTGGGCGAGGTCGTTTCGATTAATCAGGGGTGGCCACCATCAACCGTTTCAGGCCTCTGACGGCCATCGAATGCGCCTGCAATTGCATTGGGCCGTCTCAGCAGTGGATAAATCCTCATGCGCCCAACCACGCTCGCTCAGAATCTTTCAATTCAGTGCCCCAACCAGTAACATGCATGAATCCAGGTTCGGCCGCCAGTCTACAAGACCTGGCGATGATCTTGCGACAGGCACTCGAGAAAAATCTCAAGAATGAAGCCAAGGAAGGATTTGATTGCTTCTTCTTGGATTCCGAAACAATGGACGAACCGAAGAAGTGCAATGATCTCGAAGCGACGCTTCTAGAAGCCTTGGAGAAGCACAAACATGGAAGTCGTGGATAACAAACGACTCATCATGGCCCTCTCACTGCTGATCGTCTTACAACGCCCGACCAACTTCCAAAGAATGGGGTCCCCAAACAAGCCAAGTCCCCAATGTGCATTCTCTACGCCGACAGATCTCCAGAGGCAGCAAGAAGCACTCTCAACACAGTGGCTTGTATCAGTACGGGCTACTGGCCGGGATGCCCTCGGAGAAGCTTAAAAAGGGCAAACCTGTTATTTGCACTTTCATCGACTGGTTGAGGGAGAGAATGGGATTGAGGGAGCTGCCCGGGTCTCGCAAAACCTCAACACTGTTTTGCATGGCAGGCTTAATGTAAATGTGATGTCTGAGAGGCTGGATACCGCTGGGTGGTCAATCTCTTTCCTCATGTTGAGCAAAGAACAACAAGGTCTGTTTACGTAACCCAGCCGTTCCCACAACGTCTGTCTTTCCCAAGGGAAATCAACACGTCTGTCTGTCGTCGTCCCGCCGTAGAGTACGGATACATTCGGCTTCTCGCGGATTCTAACGCGGCATTTGCTTGTGTTTCTTCCCATGGATGTTAAGAACTAGGCAAGGCAACGAATCGACGCTCTCATGGTCCAGGACGCGACCAATCGGTTTGTAGGATGAGGCGGTATGGTACATTAGCCCGTCGTGGCAGAGCAGCTGATGAGCCGCGCAACCCTACTAAAGGCAGCGTCGATTTGACGTGTAGGGTCTCAATACCAGGTGGATTTGGGCAACCTTTATAACATGATCGCCGTTTCTGCAGGTGAGTGACGAGACTCACAGAAGCAAAGTATCCTGCGAGGATGTTTATTGCTCGTGCATACAGCGGACACTTCGACCACATAGTCGCGTTTCATGCTCTCATCTCCTTACAACGCGGGGAAAAACAAATACCCTTTAGATCAGCGTCAGTTCCACCACAAACATAGGTCAGGCTGGAAGCACTTCGCCTTGAACACTGCAGCAAACACGGAATCGCACTTGCATTCTAAGCGGTGACGAAAACTCATATGACGAAGATTTCGATTCCTCAGCTATGCCTCGCACGATCTTTGTGACGTGGAAATACAGGAGAACTTCGCATCTTGAAAGCATGATGGTATTGGCAACTGAGACATTGAAACCTGATGGCATGACTTCAATGGCCCTACTCATGCATAATGGCACAATCCGTGGCGCTTGGCACCCAATGCATATTTTGCAGAATGGTCGCAAGTTTCTAAATATAACCATAATTGTAGGACACCTGGATCCGTTGATATTCGTAACTACTTGCCATCATTTTGCCCGCAGTGGCCCAAAAATACTACAGAGGGTGTGAGAGCGCATTTCGTACTCTCCATCGATTCGAAACTACATGAGCAGCTGCTAATGACCGTCCATATGCGAGAAAGGTCGTCATGGCCTCACTGTAGGTGACTTATGAACCTTCATGTGGTTTTTTAGTTTGCTCATCTGGGTATAATGTTTGCCGCATCCAAGCTCCGAGCATCGAAACGGTCTTAGGTGAAAATCGACCAATCTCCTGGTCTTATCGTTAGGACTCGATCAAATATTGAATGAAGCCAACTTACCAAAATGCACCCTGCTTTCGGGTTGCTTGGTGAATATCACATCCAAATTTCGGAGGACAGTGGTAAAAGCCATCATCGTCAGGAAGACTTTCGTACAGAATATCGGTCCTGAAGGTCTTAAGAGACAGTTGAACATCGCGTGGCTTATGAGATTCTGCGGGATGCTGCATGTGTGTAAGGTAAGGATATGACCACGTGGTCCACACGCCAACTTACTCGTCTCTTTGTGGATGACGGGACCAGTACATCCATTGTCGTAGTTTCTGCATGAATAACGTCTGCAGCGTCAGAGCCATTATTTTCATCGCGGCACGAGACGTGTCGGATACCATTCCATCCATCTTCGGGAGAGTGACAATCTTTCTCAGCATTTCTCGTCGTGACCATAGTGCTCCGGTTTCCGTCTTCAGACTGGGAACTACTGTCAGGTTCAAGGCTTTCCAGTTCATCAGTTGAAAAATACGCACGCAATATGACATTGTACGTAGAGATTGTGAAGCTGACCTGAGACCTTGTGAAATGGCGAAGGGTGAGCCAGCTGCGCCACTGACTGAAGCGTCGCTTGCTAACTGTACAAAGTCAAGTGCTTCTTCCAATTTCGGGCTCTGGACTAGCATCCTCGACCAAATGGCATCGCCCTTGTCGCATGGGATGAAGGCGATAGCCTCATTGTCCAGGTTTAGATGTGGAAAACAGAACCAATACCTCCACAACGTGCCGGAGCCTCCCAAGAGCCTTGCATATCCCAAGACTTTCCGGGAAGGCTCCTGCCTGACGCCTACTTTCTCTAGACGTCTGTTGAAGGTTGCAATGGCTATTGAATGGCTTGAGTCAACAAGACTTGGCCAAACGTCGACGAAATACAGCCAATTGGTGAGAAACTGGACGTAGCTGTCTAGCTTCGTTAGCGATGATTCTAGCAAACAGATAAAACACAAACTCACGCGGGACCATGCTGGGTTTCGAAGCTGAATGTCACGGCAGACTCTGTCCTAGAAAGTTCCCGGATGGCTTGTAAGAAAATTTGGTCGCCAGTCGCCCACGCGGCACAGCTTCTGCTGAAGATTCCCAGTTTGCCGGTGAATGTGATATAAAAGAGCTCAGTAGGTCCGGTTGAAAGCCAGCTGAGTCTGCCCACGCGGTATGACTGATTGTGAGAAGAGCAAGTCATTGCAACGATTCAAGAGAAACGATGAATAGAAGAGTAGAAGAGAGACTTGACCTATACGCTAGACCGAAGAGCAGTGCTTCTTTTATATTTGAAAACTGTGACGAAAATACGGTTTCTAATCTGGTGCCTCTAAGACCTCAGAACAACAAATCTTTCAGCTGGCTGGGGCTGTACACCCTTTCAACCGCTTTCGGAAAGTTACTCCGACCCCCTTCACCTTGCCGACGGCATCCCATATCAACCCGGTCGATGTGCTACTATTTTTGTTCTAAAGCAGGTATTTCCTCATCCTAGGCATCTTCTGGCCACCGCGCGTTCTATCTGTCTCCGGTTTCCGTCAGTGATTATTGTCGGAACAGGGCGAGTTCTCGATGGGTCCTCAACGTGACCTGAACACAGCCATACACCTAGTATGCAAAGTCCGCTTCGATGGTGCTGGAGAATTGCCAACTCAACACTCCGGGTTTCGAGCGGCCCTAATCTGGCAAATGACCGAGTAAGGTAAGGACAAAATCCATCAGGGTGGAAACTGAAACCAACCAACAAGACATTGCTAACTATTGTTCACTGCTTAGAAGCGCGATATCCTTCTCCTGTCAATGAATGAACCAGTCTATGGAACGTCTCAATACGCTTTGCTGAGGAGGCGAACAGCAGCTTACTCGCTTAACGGACCAAAATCGAAATGCAAACGTAAGGAGTAAATTCATGTGGGTGTAATTCAATATATTTCACTCAGTTTGCTCTTGCTTCCTAGAATAAATGCTTTACCGAGTGCTTGTATTGTTGATATCTATTCGAAGTACTACAAGCCGCAAGTGTGTCATATACATAGGTCATATAACAGTACGCGATAGTTCACAGTAACGTGACATACAGGTTTACTTGAAACGCAATATTCCTTTGTAAATTGCACACGAGAAATTTATTTCTCTTTTCTCGTCTAAAAGTCAAATAGTTTCGCAGCAGTGCTCTTTGCTGAAAGAAGTAAGCGCGGTCGTTCGCATAGATTCAACGACGTTGGCGGCTCTCCCGCGACTTTGAAAAGTTCTTGAGCCCTTCACAGTGCCTAATGTACTTGGAATCTATTTATGCAAACTCTTTCCGAATGTTGGCCTCCTCAGTGAGTTCTCCGGCGGACCTCCCCTTGTCTACATATCCGCCAGAATCATCTGGGGTTCCCTCCTTCATCGTATCTTCATCGCTAATGTGCAACCCGCTCTCAAGAACGAACGCCTGGCGATCTTCCTTGCGTCTTATAGTTTCTGCCTCCTTCGGCCGCCATTCCTTTTTTAGTGGGTGGCCAAATATGTCCTTTGGCTCAATATTGTTCTTACGTTGAACCCTTCTCTCAGCCTGCTGCATCATCGGCTCGCTTGCGGCTTGTTTGCGAGATGACTTCGCACATGGGCTGGACCCCTGGGCTCCATCATTCTTCGCCGCAGCTTGGACCAAGCTCAGGTTCTCCGTTCTCTCAGGGTTTGGCTCTTTGTCGTCCTTACATACAACCATATCATTATCTTCTTGCTCGCGCTGCTCGGTGGCGAAAGGCCCTTGCACGGCTGTCTTTGTGAGTGCCATCTTGTTTTCATTGCGGGCTTTGGAGTGCTGTAGATCAATCAGCAGATGCCTTAATAGAAAATAAAAAAAAAAAGGGGGGGGGGAAGCTCAAAACGAAGGATTTACTCACTTGACGCGAATTCCTCATGAGCTTCTGGAGCTCATCATTATAACATTTCAAAGCCGAGCTCGAATGCTGCCAAGTGTCCTGTTTGGATGAGTTGCTTTGAAAGAAAGGTTGATCGGACCTGTGCATAATTGTGTTATCATATAATTCAGTGATGGAGCTTTTGTGAAATCGTTCCCACATTTTGATCAAACGCAAGCTCAACCTTGCGACGAGAATACATTTGTTTGACTTCTCAGAAGAAGGTGGGCGTGACTGGCTTTATAGACATATCAGCATCGCGGTCGAGTGCGACCGTTTCAGCGAGGCTTAGATATCTCATAAGCATGTCTTCCAGCGTCGCAATTCGCGAAGCCGCCCTTGACCCACAAGTTGGACTATCACGGGCAGTTGGACCGCCGCGGTGGCTGTGTTTCTTGCACGGTCCTGCGTAAGCTGGGGGGTTAGCCGATTCCATCACTTTCGCTCATCTACGTTTCCCGCCTCGACAACCGTGGCTGACGCAGATTTTCATGAGAAATGGCGAAGCCAATAGGAAAGCCAGTAGGATCAGAGATACCGGTGAGATCCACACCAACTACCACACCAAGTGTATGCAACAGAGTCATGCTACTAAGAGCATCATGTGTGATCGCTTTGATCAAATCGTGTTGACACTGTGCTTGCAGTTAGTACGGATGCAGGGAAAAGGGGGTTCCCGACAAAGGCAAGGCAGACTTTGCACAGCTTTCGTTCTACAGTTTGGGCATTCAGCTGTCCTTATCAACAAGATCTGCTGATAGGTCTTCATTTACTTGTGAGTAATAAATCTCAATTAAACGAGGAAATATGGTTTGTCTATTTCACAGCCACAGATAGCACCTGTGATGACAGCTTTGAGTTATGGCCCAATGTCCATTTTTAAAATAACTTAGTAATACCCTTCTGGATTCATTTGTGTTATGATACTCTCGCGCCTGAGAAATAGGGGCGAAGCCCCTGCTACTGACTTCCTGGAGGGCATGCTGTCTGGACCGTTGTAGACCTTGGCGAGTCGCTCTCGGGAAGGCCTACCCCAAGGCAGTCCGCCAAGTTTCTCCTAAATTTAGATCGATTGACTGCGGATGGCCTCTTAATCCACTTGTTGATTTAATGAACTCGACAGGTTCACTTACACTGCGGTGGGCATTGTTATATTTCGCATCACGCCTGATGTCTAACGCACGCCTTCTAATATCCCTATGACATATGCAGTAAGGACTGTGGCTAGGAGACCTTGGCAGTGGCTATTTCACAGTCGTAAGTGGACTGATGACACCCCAAGAAAATTTCCTTTCGAGATATTCTCCTGGCAACGTCATCTTGAGATATTTGCCTACGTAAGTGAGCAGCGTAACGAATTGCATAGATCCAAGGTTCCAGACGCCTTCACTCGGCTTCAGAAGTTTGGCCACCTCTGCCTTGCGGTAGAGCGAGGTCATAATCCAGCGCCCACCCCAAGGTGATCAATCAAGTTTGAGGCTCATGGTTCACTTGATTGACCAGTAATGGCTTCATAATTGATTGATTGAATTTGACAAGTTTACTTGCCTTAAGGTGGGTGCTGGGTCATATAGCTTATGGGGAGACAGAACTTAGTTTTGCACCGCTCTGACATGCTCTGATATGTGGTTTCACGATGTCTGAAGTAGACGGTGTTGTAATCCCGTCAATACTATGGGCTACTTTTCTGATTTAATGGCTCACTTTTTGCCATCCCACGGTTTTGGACAATTCCCGACCTGAGGCTGCCTTTCTGATCTAGTAGAGTCGTTTGGTCCCCCCAACTACAGTGAGGAAAACCGTTCGTTTTTCCCATGGAGGCGCGTGTTCTGCTCCGCCTTCTGAGGCAGCTGGATGTCGACTTCATGAGACAAACTAGGGGATTCCGTACCTGTGTCCGTCTACCAAGGTCGAAATATGCCATTTCTTCTCCATCTCCTACCTACCCTATGGGTGACCCGGGAGAAGAGACCGAAACTGTGGTTTCCGTGCCTACCAGGCCCGTGGTGGATCAGTCCTCGACATTGGGCAGCACAGAGGCTCTCCCCTTGACAAGTTGTCTTGAATCTTTGAACGGGTGTCCCGAGTTTGGAATCTACAATCGCCCTTGCAAGAAAGACCCTTAGTCGCACCATAGGGCTATTATGAAATATATTGATGGCAGCGATCATGGCCGTCATCGGTTCCGGACCTCAGGATCAGTTGGCACTGGTACAGCCTGGATTTATTCGAGAAAGAAATTATATAATGGAGTTCGGATATATGTCTACATTTCCGGATAGCAGCAACAGCGTCGACGACGAAACTGAAACTGAGGTTCTCTGCCTAAGTTGCGATGACATCTCCTTCATTCCCGTTTCTCGTGCCAGGCTCATAGAACAGATGATTGGTATAGAAGTCGCCCGCAATCAAGGTTCACCTTTGAGATTCGTACTGTGGTAGTTATTTTTGATTTTGTTGGTATCGCGCGCCCATCGCAGCGCTAATCCAGCTGCGTGAAGTGACTCGATTAATTTAGCTACGAGCGCCGGGCGCGCCTAGCTACAGAGTTGTTTGGCCGATTCCTTACGTAAGGGCGGGAAATGGGCCGGATTTCGGGCCTCAGGCCCGGGCCCTGGCTGACTACCCTCGCACCAGCTGAACGCGCCTTACGTGATCAGCGATCACGTAAGTTGCCACCCTCTACGATCTCGGCCGCCGCCTCCACAGCAATTAACAGCCTACACTCCACCACCACAGACAGTAAATAATCACAATACTCGCTACCCACAGTACGGTACCAGATAGCCGGTCCTGTTAGACCAACACTGATCAGTGGTCGACTGCACAGTTACCACCATGCGATATGTCAATTAACCGCAGATCAACAAGGCTCTAGAAGAGGCGGTCTGATTGATATTCGTTTGGATCTGTTCTGCCCGGAAACGCTCGATCGATCGACCCATGCTAACGAGGCAGTCGCAACTTTGAAACAGATGCTTTGTGTCGCCTCGAACTTGTCCTCCTCCAATCTTCGAGAAGGGTGCGTCGACACCGACGTCGCCAACGCCAGCGGGATCGAGTGACATCTCCGCACGTCATCGAGAATGGCAGGATCGCGACGACGGCCTTCCACGGCTTCCGATCCCATACTCAACAGAACCAGTCGCGAAGCGATCCAACAGATGGTCTTTTTCGATCAGAATCGCTCTCGGCATCCGCTCCTACTTCCTACTCGAAGGGCGTTTATCACGTGCCCAACCTCAACGTCAATATACCGACCCGTCAACTCACGATCGACAGCAAGGTCGACTACCTACCTCCTCTCTCTCGATCACCCATCTCTATCGGCCTCCTACCTTCTCGCGAGCAGAGTTTTCGCGTCGTATAAGAAAATAAGAGATTATCCCGTTTTCGACCACCTTCGACCACCTTCTTTGCCAAGTTCACGTTGACGGCAAACGGCCACTTCGAGCCCGTTTGACAACTGCCCGAGGCGCGCGGCGTACCTTGCCACAATAGTTGTCCATTTTTCGACCACCGAACGCCGACCGCCGACTACTGGCCCCAAGGAAATCTTTCACGGTCTTTTAACCTCGCCAACCCACGCTCCTTCTACAACGCCACCGCGCCGTCTTCTCGTTCCCCAGACTCTACCGCTCGGCCGACAACGTCACCTGTCGAGCCTGCCTACTCTCTAGTCAACTTTCATCCTCGGTACTCTGCTTCTCGCGAGTCACCAGCCCTCGCTCTAACATGGAGATCCTTCCCAACCCTTGCCCCCTCTTTTGAGCCACACAAAGCCGAGCAAGCACCAGAGCTGTAAGCCGTCTACCAGACGAACAAGCTCCGGCAACTTCGGTCCCTGGTAAAGCTCTTTGTGACTGTGGAGTGGTAATTATCACCTGCTACTTGGCTTGGTCCTTCGCTCCATCAAGAACATTGATGGCCCTCCACACCGTCAGCAACGCCAGCAACTTCTCGAGTGACCATCCTTGTTCGCTCGTGAGCTCATTAGACGCCGCTCTCGAACGTACCTATAGTTGCCAAAAGGCTCTTCACCATGGCCGACTCCACCAATCCCAACCCTCCGGTACCTCCGCCTCCGGCACCTCCTGTTCCTCCGGGGAGCAACCACCCCATCCCTGTCCTTGCCAGAGTTCACGGCATGGTCGACCACGACGTGTGGGGAAATCTCGGCGATAGCGACTTAAAGTCAGCCACCATTACTCAGGAGCAGCTTGCCTCATACTTCTTATTTAGTAAGGGGTGCTGCTGACTTGATGGCCTCACCGGCTCCGGCCTCTGAGGTCGGGCGTACACCGACTTCGAAGGTGTGCCGGAGTCTGCTTTCACTCGCTGCAACGCCGCTGCCACGAAGGACTCCGAGACTTCCTCATTGCCAATGCTGTCTACGTCACCATGGATGGCACCTCCATTGCCTCCAACGTCTACGCCGCTCTTCACCAAGACCTCCACAAGTGGACAGATGAGGAGATCAACGACAAGGCCTCTCAGATCGCTGCCCTCAAGAAAGCTATTAAGGATGTCAACTTCCTCAACGACATCAAGGGTGTTGAGCCGGAGTCTGCCCTCCCTCCACCACCAACTCCTCCATCCACCTATGCCCCTTCCGCCATGGTGCCTCCTCCCGGTTCAGCTCCTTCCGGAACACGCCGATCAACTGCCTTTATCCCTCTGGACGGCCCCAACATCAGCGTCAGCAATGGCAACTCGTTCAACCTGGCTGCGCTCAACCAACCGTCCCCTCGTCAACTCACCAACCTCGCGAAGTCGCACAACGACGGCATACGCTTCGGACGTGACATGTACGATATTCTTGACTCGAAGCTTCTCATCACGAATTGCCGCGTTAAGGCCGGTTTCAACCAGTTCTAGACCCCACGTGCCTTCTCCATCATGCTCAAATGCAAGGCGCTTAATTACTACGGCCAGCTCCGTGGCGGCGATGCGCCCAGTGACATCGTCGAGTTGATTGCCAGCATGACTCGAATGGCTTGAGTGATGAGATTTGACAACTTCTCACCCCTCGCTTCGCTGGCACCACTTTTGATGGCTTCAAAGCTGTCGGCGCCAGTCAATAACGCCACCTTCCATGCCATCACCAAGCAGGACCCTCACATCAAGATCAAACCCGCCGAACCTGCCTCACAGTTCTCTCTCGAGGGCAGTTATGGAACGGCGACCTTCCCAGGCGTCCTCCCCGATAATGGTTACCTCCGAATATTCAACAGCAGGCCAACTTCAGATATTCGCACTGGAACGGATAATGTCAGACCTCGAAGCCAATGCCACGAGGTAAGCTGACATCACATTCGGCCCTGGCGAACCCATCCACTTCCTGTGATCTGCCAGAGTCCCCACGCCGCTGATTCCTATCACCTTCCACGTCATGCCAACAAATGCACCCTTCCTGTACTGTCTTCACGATATGGATTCGATGGAGATCAGAATCGACAAACTGAGAACGTCATGAAGCAGAGAGATCTCAGAGTTCCTGTCATCCACAAGTGGGGACATCCATTGATGCTTCTCCAACAGGAGCAGTCGGTAGCTCAGTGCATTCCACTGAGGTTGAGCCTCGCCGACTATATCGCCGTTTCGGCCACTCGTCAGTTGCCAGCTTTCTTTGCGTTCTCAACAGGGCTGGGCATGCGGTTGACAAGGGCCTTCTCGACCATAGCCAATGTTTGCGAGCACTGTCAACTCCACGCCGGTCAACCCAAGCGGTTCAGATTCACTCTTCGCAACGACCATGAGTCTAACCATGAGGTCTTGGTGTGGATCATATATCTCGATGGCAACGGACCGGTACTCCACGTCGTTGACAGTGTCACCGGCTTCAACGCGGCCCGTTTCCTCAAAGTTCTGTCAGCTCAGCACACTTGGGATGCTCTACGCATGTGCTGGATCGTCGTCTACCAGGGTTCTCATGACTTCATCCCTACAGACGCCGGCATCGACTTCCGCAGCCGTGTATTCAAACGCGCTGCCCGCACGTTGGCGATCATCGTCAAAGCAGTCCCCATCGAGGCTCACCATGATATCGGCAAGGTTGAACGTTACCATGCCACCCTACGTCGTGCCTACGACATCATCTGTGCCGAGGATCATTCTATCTCTCGCGAACGGTTCTTGCAGATGACCGTCAAGACAATCAACGACACTGCCGGGCCAAACGGCCTGATTTCGACCCTCCTCGTCTTCTCGGCGCCATCTCCAGGCGTCGCCAAGCGCGCCGAAGCTGTACAGAAAACTACAGATGAACTTCGCCGTACAAACCTCGCCGTATACACGCCAACCGCCAAGTCTCTGATGCCCTCGCCCTCCGCAACGGCCCGAGTACGTCGTCAACGCTTGCACTCCCGATCCAGTCAGACGTTTTTGCATGGCGTGAGAACTATGGAACGGTTGGCCCGTACAAGCTTCTTTCCCTCGAAGCGGAGAACTTTACGCTTGACCTGCTCGCGGACCCGAGGTCTTCCGTTCGACCCACACCAAACCATTTTTCGACGACTTGGACGAAAACGTTGTCGACGTCGACCCTTCACCGAACGCCCTCGCGTCACCGGCAACCTCGGCGAAATAAGACTAAGAAGGATTGCCGCCGCCACCGCCGCCCTGTCCACGTGGCCGGCCTCGCAAGGGAGAAAAACGCCCGAAGCCACCTCCGGGCCAGCCACGCCGAAACTCTCAGAGACGGATCTCCACAGCGAAGACGGTTGGCGTCAAATCTACCCTCGTCGTCAATTTTGCCTCGGACGTTGACGATGACGTCGTTGCCGCGTTCTTCTCTGCTCACGGGGTTTTACTGACCAACAAGGATTGTGCCGACCTCAAACTAGCGACACAGCTCCAGAAGTCAGGTAAGATCACCACGCCTGGCCGCCCTTTCGAGCAATCCGACAAGGTCGCCGTCAAGGGACTCATTGATCAAGACATCCTTGGGATGGTAATGTATGACCCCGTCGAACACGCCAACGTTCGTATCTCCCAATCGCGAATGGTCGAGATGAAAGGCAAGAACACCAACGAGCCCCACGAAAAGTCCCGCCTCGTTATCCAAGTTTACCTCGACAACGGCAAGGAAGTGATCTAGACTCAGTCGCAGACGATACAACCCGCGAGCCAGCGTCTCATCCTTGCCATCGCACACTAAGTACTTCTCTCCGGCAAGACTCTCTGGCTTCGCGATATAATGCCAGTCAACAACCAAGCTCAATAGGACGCTCCTCGCATCCTTCGCCGTCCAAATTCGCGATTAGTACCCCGAGGGCACCGTCGTTAGAGTCATCAAGCCGATCTACGGCATCGCCGAGGCTGGCGCCCACAGGTGGGCTACGTATAGCCGTCACCACAGAGGAGTTCTGCAGGTGGTTACCTCAAGCTACGACCCCGTCTTCTGATCTCTTCGACTGTTAACCCCGACTTTGCAATTATCGGTGTGCAGATTGACCACGCTTTGGGGTTCACTGACGCCAATTTCCCGGCTATTGAGGACCAGGCGTTGACCAAGGCCTCGTTTGCGGCAAGAGTCAAGCAACAACTTGCCTTTAACGTTCGACGGCGGCGTCATTAGCATCGACAGGTCGGGTACCATCGTCCTCCGCCAGAAGAGCCAAGGCAAGAAGCTTGCCCTCGTCGACGTTGACGCAAGCCCGGACGCCGGCAAGAAGCGATACGTCGAGCCAAGCGCGCACGCCGCGTATATGGCATTGATCTGCCAGCCCGAGGCATCTACAATCTCTCGACCGTTGCCCAGCACTTGGATCCCTCACCTGACAATGTCAAGATGCTCAACGCGCGTCTACGATGGCAGATGGCCTCGCTGACGCGAGGGCTAACGTTTGTGCCCGTCGACCTACCGACTGCGAAGCTCTTCGTCTGTGTCGACGGCTTGCTCGCCAACGACGCCGACTTGACCTCACAACTCGGCTGCCATTATGCTGGCCAGCGATGTCCCCTCCGGCGAGAACGAGTTCACGATCAACGTCAACATCGCGTCTACTTTAGGTCAAAGAAGAGTAAGCGAGCGACCCGAAGCTTACTGACCTCCGAGATCTACGGCATGGTCGCCGGTGTCGATGCGGCCTACACCATCTTCACGACCCTCTGAATGATCACCGAATGGCTTGGCCTGCCTCCGATAACCACTATAGTCTGTGCCGACCCGTAGTCGCCGTACGAGTGCCTCGTCAAATCGAGAACTAAGAAAGAAAAGCGCAGATGATCGACATCATGGCTCTGCGGCAGTCATACGAACGCCGCGAGCTATGTAAGATACGATGGATTGACAGGGAAAATAAATCCGCCGACGCCGTCACCAAGACAAGACCCAATCAGTGACTCACGCGCTTCCTCGATACGGACTCGGCGACTTATATGGATAGAGGGCTGGGTTACGCGGGCGTGAGGGGCGCCGACCGCCGGCGTCGGCCCAGGATAGGAATGGGCGACAGTTGTGGAGCAACTGTAATAATGTAGCCCATAGGCAATTTTCGGGCAAACTGCCGCAGTTACGAGTAATCGCGTTGAACGTCGTTGAACGCCTTCTCATCGAATTGAACTATAGTTACTGTTAATCACGCGTGCGCTGATAGACGAGAAGAAGTTGCCAATATTGGCAACGAGCGCCCATTGCAGCGTTTATCGAGCTGAGCGCGCCTCATGTAATTAGCGATTGCTTAAATCGGGCCCCTCTGCGACCAATGCTGCGATCGCGGTGGCCGCCTCAGCGCGTGACTAGCGTTTCGCTTCAAGCTCAATCCTTCAGGTCAGAATCAGCACCACAGAGTCATGTGAAAGGACACCTTGAACCGAGGTGGGTGGGTGCCACGCAGATTCCACGACAATGAGGATTGGCGTATCAGGTGTGCGAGCATACTCAAGAAAACAGCCGATTGATACGTAACAGTCATCCGTCTGCCCTGCCCGGAACGTCTGCCGCGGTTAGGGCCAAAACGGCGCTTTTTTTCAAACGCGGTCCACCAATCCCGCAGCGCATGCGCTATTGAAAAAAAAAAGAAAAATTACTATCAGCGAAATCAGGGCTATTCATCGGCATACTCTTTCGTCGGGTGCCTGCTGTGTCAAAATGTCGGCTTTTTCACCTTCCACCCGTTTTCAGCTGGAAAAGGAATGAATTCTTCAAAACGGCATGCACCCGGAAAAAAACATATATACTAACCAATAGCCATGATTTCAGTGCTTTCAGAGATATCATTTTTCCTCTCGCGCGCAAGCGCTATGCGTTGTTGAATCACTGAAAAAGAGGTCGATTGGCGTCGGAAAAAAGTCCGTTAGAGGGGCGACAAATCGCACACTAACAGGGTTTCCAGGTAAGCCATACTGTTACGGTCAACTATCCGACAGTAGGGTTTGCTAACAGAAGCTGGGAATTAATACGTAGTGAGTGCAATGAGATCGTGGTCGTAGCCTTTGTCGTAGATCGGTCTTCAGAGGCTAAGGTGATTAGTCTAGGCTTAACAAGGTATTCGCAGTGAAGGTAAGCTGAAAGTATCCCAAGGATGAGTAGTAAGTTGATTGCTGAAGAGCTATGGGAGTCTGACCATGAGCTAGGCTCAGGCCATGCTATACATAAGTCCCGAACAGTGTCTTTTGTCTACTGTAGCTCTAGGTGATCACCTAGGTGCATGAGATGATCGCTAATTGACCACTGAGCGTTCTTCTTTGTAACTGATTGTTTCCTTATCTTATCATCACGTGACCTGTGCTAGCACAGGTATGAGGACAAGTATGGGGGTCAGAATTGACTTGCTTGCACTTGCGGCAGCGCTGTCTGTAACTGCCCGTTATGTTCTAGAACGCCTAGTGCTACAGCGTTACTCAGATGCTTTATGACACATACTTAGCCGTACAGTACATTCGCAATCGAAACGGTTTCCTCTACAGTACATACTGTACTGTAGGTATGGTATTGCTGCGCTACTTTTGCTTGCTTCTTCTAAAATCTCCTTTTCCGACCCTTCAGCGAGTACTCGCCGAGTCCTTGCTGTGGAGGGTTCTGTGCCCTGTCTCCACAGGGTTCTCCGTCCCTTCGTCTTGGTCCGGCCGAGCTGTCGCCGACCCCTTCCAGCCCGGGTGGCTAGACCCTTACATCTACACCTATCCCACGGTGTTAAAGGTTAGCGTAGTACTTGTGGGGCTTCGTTATATGGAAAGCCCCGCAAGAACCGCACTAACCTTTACGCAGTAAGACCGTGGGATAGGTGTATAGCTTATCCTCTCTATAGCTTACCCTCCTTATCCCAGACGAGTGCGAGATGACGTTGGTACATACCCATGCGGGGTAGTAGCGAATTATCTTCATTTCCCTTGCATATTCCCGCGGATAGATTTGGAGAAAAGTGGGTTATGCTTGTACCCACGTCATCTCGCACTCAATGGGCCTCTCTGTAGCTTACTCTCCCTGTAGCTTACTCTCCCTGTAGCTTACTCTCCCTGTAGCTTACTCTCCCTGTAGCTTACTCTCCCTGTAGCTTACCCTCCCATTCGCGGTGAACCGCTGCTGACGTATCTAACGCACTCTTCTTTTCTAACTGACTGTCCTGTCTTCCACTGGCTGCCCTGCCTCCTAATCCCATTCTGACTGTAGTGGATTGCCATCCGCTATCTGTACTTTCAGCTGCTGCCTGCTACCATATGTTTTGCTGACTATCCTCGGCCATTGCTCCCTCCCTCCCCCCCCCCTCTCTCTCTCTGCGAGATGCTTGGGCGGCCGGATTTCGGAGAGGTATGGTCACAATCGAAGTCGATTTTCGGCTCTTCGTTTAGGAGCTCAGTTCATCCGAACTGTTTGTGAATCTTCAGATAAGCAACGTTGCAAGATCAATACGAACTCTGCCACCGGGCTGACTACACGTGTAATGCAAGGAGCGGTGACATGCTTCTGGCTTTGTCAAATCACGACCGCCCAAAAGCCAACTCTAGCTTCCATCAAGCAGCAATGTCAGCATAGAGCGACAAATGTACGCTAATGCTTGCTTACAGTACCAAGTCATTGCGCCCAAGCTGAGGATGTTTTTCGTAGGGAAACATAAGGTCTTAAAAGCACAAAGTACAGGAAACTGCTTCGATTGCGCATGTACCGTATGCAAAGTGAGGCATCTAAGTGACGCTGTAGCACTGGCCGTTCTGGAACATAACGGGCAGCTACAGGGCGGCTTACAGGGAGGGTAAGCTACAGGGAGGGTAAGCTACAGGGAGGGTAAGCTACAGGGAGGGTAAGCTACAGGGAGGGTAAGCTACAGGGAGAGTAAGCTGCAGGGAGAGTCAGGCACAAGGTAATCATGCCAGGACTCAGCTACTAGGTAGTCAGGGATTACTGTACATATATTCGTTAATGACAGGGACAGGGCAGCTTGCAACGAAGCGGTCAGATTGTCAGCAATGGGGTTTCTAGGCGTATTGGAAGCAGTGTAATTAGCCAAGACGCAAGGTCATAGGGATAGCTACGCGATCAAACTGCTGCGTAGTATCGCGCTTGTGACATCAAACAGGCGCAGGGATCTTCAGAGGAACCATGCGCATGAACCGCAGTACAGTCTTCCACGGTTAATATTATCCTAGCAAGACCTGCCCGGGGCCAATCAGCAGGGCTTTTCGAGGTATCAACGAGGGTACGGAACGTCTCACGTTTTAGTACCTCAAAGTCGTGGTATAAAAGCTGATCTATACCGCGATACCTAAAATCTGTTTTTTCGACTTCTTCGTCGATCTGAGCTAGGTGCCCTAGTTCGTCACTGAGGGCGGTACCGACAGGGCAAAGATTATGCTGGAGGACTGTAATGATGGCAGCATTGCATAGCACAGAACGTGCTTTCAAGCACCGTACTCTAGAATCCCGGACAATGGAGAATCCACACCCCAGATACCCCAAAACACCACCCTCTCTTGGGAGACTTAACATTCTTCCGTGTTTCCGCCCGGGCCCACCTGCTCTTGGCGCGTACACTGTACGAAGTACGATCTCATACGGTTGTACGGAGCATCAGCATCCAATCTGGCTTAGCTTATGGCACCAGTGCCGATTCCACTTCTTGATTATCACACTCCCAGATAAGGGAACGCTATGCATGCATAACTAGGAGCAAGGTCCCGCTCTTGTGCCACGACAGACTTGTGTGAGCTTATGCACTCTGTTGCTCCAGAGAAACATCGGGATCATCTCGTCGCCAACGCTTTAGTAATTGTCTCCGAAGCCGAGTCTGTCGCAGAGGTAATCAGGAGGCCATCATTCTACATTACGCTCCGTTATTGCGACTACCATCTCTCAGTCGATGCTACTTGCATGCACTGTGGTGGGACAAAAAGATCGCTAGCTGACCTGTTTTCCCAGTCCCAGTTTGTATAGTAGATGGATTGTGTTGCGGTCCATAAACAGGTGGTGGCCTTCAACACATTCACTACGCCTCTAGCCTTCATTACGTCGCCGCCTTCCTCAAGGTCTAAGACACGGCGTTGTCTACTCGCAAGCCCTCGTTGGAGTGTTACGGCTGCTTGAGAAAGCTATCTGCACATTTGTCAGATATTTGCTGAGGATCATATGGCGGAGGAAGATGGGGCTTGATTTTCTACTTACACGGCATTAAGCACCATCATGACGTTCAGGATTGCTGCAGGGACCATTTCTGAAAAACGGTCGGTAGGGCAGACAATAAAAAAATCACCAAACTGAGACTGAATACTGAACCATGCCCGCTCAGCCTTTCTGTCCGCTTTCATCTGTAGTCACACTCGTGCAAGGATAGAAAAAGGGTTTCCATCTCGGTAATCGCCTTTCTTCTCTTGGACCTCAAGTTGCAAGAGGAATCGATCATACGTAGTCTTCTCGGCTGCTGTGGCCATTGGCAGGGTGGAATTGCGTAGTTATAAGGATATCAAGCTTGCGGATTGAGTCCATGAACAATTCAGTCTCCACAATGACTGTGATCGTACCATCGTAGAAAAACACATACAATTGATCGATTTGAACTGTCTTGTGGCTCAGACATCATCTTGTCCTTGGCCAGTTCCAGTCGTTGCTGCAAGTCTGCGTTTCGTATCGTAACCACCCCAAACCCCCCTGCAATAACTAAACCACGTTGCCGTCAAGACTGCGAAGACTGACCTCTTCCTGCCGTAGGATCTTTGAGTACTCTAGACAGTATGATTTCACGATAGATTGACGGCTTGGAGCGTGTGTCGAGGTTCGAGTTGGCGATTTTGACTGGTGATATCGTCATATGATTTGCGCGGCCCTCTCTTGGAAGAAAAATCGCTGAGCATTTCGAAACGCTCAACATCTCTCAGACTGGGAAATAGTGGACAATTCAGCAAACTATCTTGTCGATCGTTTAAAGACGAAAATTTCTTGTACTCTCTGCAAGGCAATGTCAACAAAAGCCGGCTCATATGGCGTTGGAGAGAATGCGTGCTATGACTGTGAGGAAGACACGGAGCCCATTCACCCAGCACCCCCGAATATCAGGTATCATCTGCAGCCGCGTGATGGTGGTAGATGATGGAAACGGTGCTTGCACGATCATGCTCGACCTCTGCGTAGCTTGTAGCCAGGCGTGGCCTTGGCCTAGACTCGGTAGCAGAGAACAAAAACGCACAGATCGAGGTTGAATGACGGAAAGCCTCAATGTGTAATTCTGGAAACACCGTTCCTCTCAGCTCCGGGAGAACACGGGGCTATGAAAGCTCGACGACTGGAAAACAGACGACCGCTTTACCGTCGCGTCAATATGTGGTGACAAATTCAGCGGCGGAATCGATGCTAATGGAAGCAGACAATGGCAACACCCCTTTGTCATGAGGAACCCATACTGTCGGTCTGTTTCGTCTGTATCGAAACTTCCTCATGCGCCATCGTCTGCAGCGAGCTTGGACTGCTGTTTAACGAGATGATCAACACTAAGCTGAATGATCCAAAACGGTTCATGCCCAGGTTGTCTTTGCATAACAGAGTCCATACATTGTGCGGCAAACACCAGCTGGCCGAGACCTATGCATAACGCGCCTGGTAAACCGAGCTAGTGTTCATTCCGTATCTGAGCGGTCTAGTTGGCGACGACTGGTGCCGGCTTTGACGCCGGCGATCCCGAAAGAGCTGCTCCCCGTTGGCATGGCTGTGGTTGGCGATGAACTGGCCAGAAACACTACAACAAATTGAACCACACAAATAAAAAGTGAGGAAATGGCCGTAGTGAAGCCGAAAGAGCGGTGCTTTATCGAGTTTCTTGGCCTGCTGAGAGTATCGCTGAGCAACGTATGCTGTATCGTGCGCCAATCGTGTTGCCGCGGGCGCCAAAGATATAGTCAGTGTCTTTAATGGGTTGCTTACGCACGAATAATGATCAAAAGGTGGGCAAATCTACCGACCCATCGATTATGCGTAATACACTCTTCATGTAGCTTACTGTGTAAGCAAGCCAAGGTCTGTCAACCAGCCATATCGATGAGCGACAGCTGAGGTGATGGTTGTGGATGGCTTGGCATGGCTCATAATGCCAGTGACGGGTTCGAGCCAGTATCGACAGAAGAGCAACAACGCCACTCGATCGTCTCGCGATGTTGCTGATCGGTCAACTCCAGTGGTGGCTCGGAATCCGGTCTCCTGACCGAACATGGTGCATCTGAGCCCATGCCGTAGTTAGAACGAACCTACCTGGCAGTTCCAGTCTTCTCCTGTTCTAGTTGATATCCTCGGGTCAGGTAGGGAAGCACACCCCCATACGTGCGTGAACCACCGTTGGTTGTAGTCGTTGGTGCCCATTATCGGATCGCACCGTCGCGGCATGAACGCTTGTTCCAATGTTATGATTGTAGTGGGAATCATTACAAACGAAAGTGCTTGGTATGAGAGTAATTGAGAGACTGTTGCCGATGGTCTGGATGAAGGATGAGAGCGGGAGAATGAATTGCTCTCATCCAACATGGGCCAGGACATACCTCTCTTATACTCGTTCCTGACCCCAAACGCCGCCGGTGCTGTCTTATCTGTTACCGGTCGTAGAGTCAGGCGTTTCCACATTCCCGACAGCATGGGAGCAAGAGGCCTCCCTCGGGGAGTCCTTTCCCCAGCGTCCCCTCAAGGGCAGATTTCAAAGCACCGAGTACTTGCCGAATCACGAGCCGGTCGGTGCTTCCACATGAGGCAGGTGTACGTACGGCATGAAGCAATCTCCGTCTTTTGCCCCTGAGTCGCTGTCATATGATGTGGCGATGCCTCCCTCCAATGATACCCAGTTCAAACGCGGCCTCCTTGTGTCCGATGCTGGCGATGCTCTATTTCTGGCGGCGCACTAATGCTGCTCGCCTGACAAGCCCTGTCCGATATCACGCTTCCAAGATCTCTTCCTTGATTTGAGTCGCGGAAGGATCAGTCCAGGCCGCTCTATCGACGCCGGCAGATTCATGCGTCGTACGATACCAGAAAGGCTTCAGGGGCGGAGTGCGCCATCGTTGGCTCTTCACCTGCCATAAGAGGAGATGTGAATTCTGATCCTGCCATCCCGCCACCCCCTTTTCACGGCTTCATCATTTCCGTGATATTTCTGGCATGATTGCGTCGTTGATCGCCTGACAAAATGGTTGCTTTGAGTTATCCGCCGCCGATCCGTGTCGACTTCAACCCGCTCTACCCAGTAACGTTGTATCGCAAGGAGGCTTGACCGGACGAAGATAGCGAGATTGGAAGGGGGTCGTAGGGATGGGTTTGTGATGAAGCAAGAAGTCAGGTCAAGCAAGTAGCAGCAAGTAGACTATTGTCCAACGGACGGACGCCAGGAAGACCTCGTGAGTCGTGCGAGTGGCCAGGGTCCCTCCACCACCTGATCGTTCTGCTTCTGTCTGTAACAGGGCATATGTTCAGGAAAGATGTAGAATGAACAAGACGGATCGTCATACACTCATGGCCGAGACTATGCCCTTGACTCTTGCCCCTGCCACCCGTGCCTTCTGCTCGTCGGATCTGGTGTCAACGTGCCTCGTTTGGACGCGGACTGGTTCTCTTGGAGGGCATGGGGATGCGTAACCTGGCCAATCTCATTTCATATCGCAGAACCGGTAGCTGAAGATCGTTGTGCCTCCATGTCAATGTCAAGTCGCAAACTTCTCAGAGTCTTGTTAGAATGGACGTTGAGTTGAGCAGGGGTCTCTCAGCCTCTGACGGAGATGGCAGGTTTAGCCGGACCAATTGACGAAACCGACCCACCACCGCTCCGTTTGCTCACCCTCGGATCAGGTCTTGCTCAGGTCTTGCTCAGGTCTTGCTCAGGCTTGCTCAGGTCCTGCTCAGGCTTGCTCAGGCTTGCTCAGGTCCTGCTCAGGTTCTGCCCAGGCTCTGCCCAGGCTCTGCCCAGGCTCAGGCTCGACCACGCTGGCTCTCGCTACTGTCTATCTGAACCAACTACATCGCTGTAGCCAGCGGCCTTCCCCGATGCTCAGCTGTCTCTTTAGTGCACTCTGTTGGTCCGCGACGAGACATCTACGGTGAGCCTGGCTTCATTGAGGTAGACCGGGTGCGAGCAAAGCAATGCCGGAACAGAATGAGAAAAAATGTCCAGAAAATTGACTGAATGGCCTAAAAATCGCGTGCATTCGGCAATGAGATATGGATTGATCACTAAGGTCTACAGCGAGCGCGCGCTTGCAGGTCACAAAAGCGCTGGACCGCTGAAAGTTTAGGGGATCTCGAGCTCCCTCATCCCCAAACGAACTGCTGAAGGCCCCATACCACTAAACTAAGGGCTGCAGAAGGTAGCCGGGCTGAGGTTGTGCCACTGACTGGCACGTCACACTGCTGTAGGCAGCAGCGTTTAGGCGGGACCATCGCTAAACGTCCCTAATCTTACAGTGGCCGTAGGGGAAAGTAGTCGCAGACCTCACTGGGAATGGACGGTTTACCACCGAGCGACCAAACAATGTCCCTACGGCCTCACTTCTCCGTTGATCCTCTCTCGAGGCAGCTGCAAGCGCGGACGGTGTGCCAACAGTGGCCAAGGCCCTCACAGGAAAACGGCAAATTCCACGTCATTTCAAGCGAGCCCAGCGTAGGGCCAATCAGACAGGAAATGTCATGGGTAGCTGCTGCGCATAGCCCGCCGGAAATGACGGAAGGCATGGGCAATGCTACGGCTACTCCACGGAGAATACCTTGGCGTTGCTCGACGCCGAGCATAAAATTTATGAAATCCGGAGGCTCCTGAAACGGTGGCCTACCGTCGAGAACGGTGTGACAACGGGATCATGATGTTGCGTTCCGAAGTGGGGACGCTAAAAGGCGACCATTTCTGGTTGCCTAATCAGGCGGTTGGCAGCCGCCTCTGACCCGACTTTAAAGAGTGTGAGGGCCGGAGTAGTAGTCGGGTCGGAGGCGATCGGCGAATGCCTGGTGTTGCATGTGTTTTACATAGTAATGCTCATATTCCTTTTTTCCCTTTAATTATTAAGCTGGTCCCGCTCGCAGAAATAAGCATTGCAGCCATGTGGGTTTCGAGCTCGTTCCTCGTTTAGTTTCCGCGGGTGTCGCCGAGGCACGCCCGAACAAAACAAAGCAGGCCTCGTATTTCGTTTACACTGCAGGATCCACTCCAGAGCTTTAGGTTGATAGACACATTCTTGTTGTTACTGGAGTGTACCCAATGTATTCGTATTACTGCCGGCACAAACACTAGACTTGACTGTTCCTATCTCACGGATGCCTTCCAATCATCTTCTATGTACGAGTCAAATGCCGTGATAGACTTTCATACTTCCATGAGGAGCTCATCACAGCAGGGCCTGGCAGATATGTCGAGTTGGACGAGCCGCGTGTGGCCACTCAGCCACAGTTCGTTTATCGCTTGTTGTTCTCTTGCATCGGTCGTGATCTAGCAGGACTAGGGAATGATGCCCCAAGCCCGCCTTAGTTTAAGACCCCTGGCTAAGAAAAAGTCCGAGCATAAAGATGTTGTTTGAGGAAAGAATCCCCATAAGAGACTGTCCGATCTCTTGAACCCATCTTCTCACTTATTCAAAGAGCGTTACCATACGCCAAAGCATTTTATACTCTACGCGTACCGTGCAGCGATCGGGAACATGGAATCTGACAGCCCCCAGGATCCCGGGGCGGCGTTTGACTTCAAACTCTACCGATATACGCCATCACTAGCGGCTGCTATAGCCAGTGTTGTCGTCTTCGCCATCCTGACACTTTTGCATACATTCCGCCTGATCAAAACAAAAGCCTACTATTTCACTGCATTTACTATCGGTGGTGTCTGTAAGTGATTCTCGGCTCTGTCAATTGAACCCTGCTCGTTTTTGGCCATCACCAAGTGCAATCGTACTCAAAGCCCCGTGCCTGCTGCTATTCACCACCAGCAAATTACTCGGGGAAAATAAAGGACAAAAACTGACCGTTTACTGATACAGTTCAAACGATTGGGTATGCCGGAAGGATCTGGAGCCATTACGACCCACTTTCCATCGGCGGTTTCGTCATTCAGGCCATCCTCATCCTTGTCGCTCCAGCTCTTTACGCTGCCTCGATCTACATGATACTTGGTCGTCTCATCCGAACAGTCAGAGGCGAGCATCTGTCGCTGATTCCCGTCAACTGGGTGACCCGGATCTTCGTTACTGGGGATGTCATCGCTTTCACCCTTCAGGCTGGTGGGGGTGGTGTCCAGGCAGCGGGAACGTTGGAGCTCTACGAGATGGGTGAAAAGATTATCATCGCGGGTCTCTTCGCGCAGATCGTTGTTTTCGGATTCTTCGTCGTCACGTCTTGTCTCTTCCACTTTCGCCTTACCAGGTCCCCAACACCAATCACCATCCAAAACCGGATTCCTTGGAAACGTTACCTCTATGTTCTCTACATCACGAGCGCCATCATTCTCGTGCGAAGCATCTTTAGAGTCATCGAGTATTTACAGGGAAATGGCGGCTACCTCATTTCTCACGAGATCTTCTTGTACATATTCGACACTCTCCTCATGGTCATCACCATGCTTATCTTCGCCATTTGGTACGTTGAACACCTTGAGGATCCCAAGCGTGGCAAGTTTCTGGAAGATCAAGAGAATTCTGTCTCGAACGAATACATCATGGAAGAGGGTCGCCGGTCAGGCAAGCAGGTACGATGACCAGTGAGTCGGGCAAATTGCGCCCGTGTAAGACAGGGCTGAATGCACACTAATGTACTATCAATGAACACTTCTGGAGTTGAGACATGATTTCCTTTGGTTCAATAACGTGAGGAACACATGGTGAACTCGCATTCTGTAAATGGGCAACGACTATGGGTCACCTCTTCTCTTTAGCAATAGCACTAGCAATACCAAACCGGATGACGACGGCAGGATTTGGCAAGGGCACGACGTTCGGCATGGCCGAGAGCATTTTGCAATGTTGGGGTTTGGACGGTACGGACGTCTCGTATCGTTCGAGTCCGCGGGTACCGAGTACTATCGCTAAGATTTGCACGCTAGTTAAAAGTAATGTCTCAGATGTGTCATTCCCCAGCCCCTCGTTCTTAGCGCCCTCGTTCTCACTTCGTTCCTCGTCTTCGATTTTCGCACTACGTCGTTCCCGCCATACCTCGCAACCTCATTGCGCATAATTTCAGGGGTGGGCAACTCATGAGTTCCGACCATCCCATGCCCTCGCCGTCAGAGGCGCCGGAACAGCAGCCGCTCAAGAGACGGAGACCGCACAAGAAGTCGAAGACCGGGTGCCTGGACTGCCGGAAACGACGGGTAAAAGTACGGCCGCTCTTCGACAAATTTAATGATCTCGTGTAACAGCGACTGACTCAACATTCCAAGTGTGGCGAAGAACGCCCGAGTTGCCGGTCCTGCGTGCGACGCGAAATCTTCTGCGACTACCCCGGAGAAGCACATTCTGCCAACAACCAGACTTCCCCGGCGCCCGAGTTTCTCGATCAAACCTTACCGGCTCGGCCCTCTCCCGCATCGCAGTTGACTAGAGAGAGCAGTCGGGTTGCGCCATGCCCACCAACAACGCCGGCATCAACTCCTGGTGCGGCGCTTAATGCCACGCCAGCATCGGTTGTTGAGTCTCCCGCTTTCGGCATACGGGATCTAGCTTTGCTACACCACTGGACTGTGTCTACTAGCGTTGACATTTACAAAACCCCTGGCCCAGACGCACTATGGCAGGTGGTATTTCCACAAATCGGCTTCGAATACCCCTTCGTAGCGCATGCTATTCTCAGCTTGGCTGCTCTACATATGGCCTACATTGATGGCTCGTATAACAGCTCCCATGTCACCGAGGCAATACAACACCACGAAACAGCTCTTGCAGGATTTCACAATGTTGTTCGCAATTTCACTTCTGAGAAGAGTGAGGCTTTGCTCGCATGGTCACTCCTCAATATACTGTACGTTTTCAGTATCTCGAAGCAGCTTGCTGCCGGCGCCGAACGAGACTCTCCCCTCGCTCGTAAGGACCGAGTGCTCGGTATTGAGTGGATTCCAATGACGCGGGGGTTGATGCGATTGTTGCACCGCATTATGGAGCTTTACGGGATGGACGGATGAGTCCCATGCTGGATCTCGGCAATTGGAATGAACTGGATCTTGACCACGCCGTCTCGGATGTGGTTGACATCGAGCTCTGCCGCACACGAAGCGCGTGGGAGAACGGTAGTCATGCGGAGACTTACGAGCAAACGCTCCAGATTCTGAGAATATGCCGCATGTACATGCTGCAGTTCGATTCGATGAACACCCGCACCCTTGAGCAATGGGGATCCAACAGGGCGTGGGCTGCTCCCTTGGCTGTCATACACTTTGCACCTCAGCAGTACTTTACTCTGCTTCATCAACGGCAGCCCTCGGCGTTGGTTCTTTTCAGCTATTTTGGCGCTTTCCTGCAAACACTTGACGACTTCTGGTTTCTCGAAGGATGGGGTAGAGACATTGTTGAAGTCATTGACGAATTACTAGGGAGTTACTGGAGGCCTTCTATTCAGTGGCCACTTCAGGTTGTAGGTCTTGCATGAAGGTGAAGTATTGATAGTCGGAATCAGGGTGAATGAAGCGAAACAATCTTCCCTGCTTGCCACAAATACAGTACAAAACAGATGAACCCCTCCCCTAAAACTTTTCTCCTCGTTCTCCGGCTGGACGTTACCATCCAATCTACTGACGAGAAACCGTCCCTAACATCACAGCATAAACTATTCGGGCCCTAGATTTCAACCTGATGTTAGGGTTCTTATCATACAAACAAGGGCTCTCGTAAACACAGGGTTCTCATAGGCTTTCGAAGTGATGACGAGGCAGGGCTCCCATCTTCCATCCTTCATTTCCACCCCCCATTGCTAAGATGGCGACAATCTCGGCCGGGTGAAAGTAATTGAACAAAATCATGACGAGAAACATGAGGACCGCATCGAAGAGATAAAGATATGCCTCGTGGCTCAGGAGATGTCCGTCGAAGCCCTGGAGATATTCAACCGCTCGGAAGATCGAACGAACCATGATGAGAAAGCTTCCCAGATACAGCGCTCCCATATGCCTGCGCCAGGGAATACTGCTGTTTGAACGGCCGGTGGGGGCCTTATTGATAGAACGATGGAAAGCCACGGCGATGACGATGAAAAATCCAAAACAGATGAGTTGGATGAAGAGACCAACGATGATGACTTTGGCTCCGTTGTTCAGGGCTTCCAGGCTCCCAGCAGCCTGGTATCCACCACCTAAAGGAATCAAAGTTAGCGGGTCGTGACGACATGAATAGAACTTTAACTCCAGTGGCTTCTAGAAGGTATCCAAATCTTTGATCTCATGGTGGCGCAAGATCTTACCTCCACCTTGGAATAGGAAAGACAGAATGTCCCCCGTGACAAAGAGCTTGGTCATCCATTCTTTACGAATGAGAACATGCCCTTCACCATCGATAACGGTGATAATTCTCGCAAGCTCCATGTAGATCGTAGCAGCAAACAGGGCTGGTGCCACAAGAAGCAAGATAGCTTGGATGATGTAAGGTCCTAATGACCAGTCGGGGCTCTCTGCCCCTGACTTGGCTCGGGCTGCATAACCAATGATCTCCACTGCGGCCAAGTTGGTTAGCGAAGGCGTGAGGAAGTGTTCGCTGTTGGCTGCGCTTGACTAAGGGCAGCCGTTGGAGTTGTGATACTTACAGACGCCTCCGATTGCCAGAGGAAGTAGAAACCAACAACGTGACTTCACCAGCTGCCAAAAGTGAAAAAGAGTGGTGCCCAGAAATAGCAACATGAAGATGATAGCACCCGTAATTGTAGGGTCGTAATGATAGAGCTTGAATGGGTTCTCAACCATCGCGTCAGTTGTGGCATTTCCACTAGTGGAACCCATGTTGCAACGTTCTGAATGAGAATAGGACGAGAAGGAGTGACGCCGAAGATGGGAAGGATGTAACTGATGAAATTGATGATTCAGGGAATTCAATATTTCGAGTTAATCCTCCCCAAAAAAAGGAGACTTTTGGGACCGAATGAAGAGAACGAAAAGAGTCAGCGAATGAAAATGACAAAGAGTGATGGGTGGATGAGCAGTGACAGCGACTAGAACACAGTACTTCATGACGAACTAGATGGCTCTTTTAAATACTCGCCTCTATCTCCAACTGCGAAAACTAACATATCCCTTTATAGCCAAAGCCCCGAGGAGGTTCTCCTAAAAATGGACCAAGCAAGCTCAAACGCTTGATCAGACGCCGCTTGTTGGCTCCTCGGTGAGGCAGATTCTGATCAAATTTGGAGAATACCGCCAAAAACGGCCTAGATACGGGAAGAAATACACTGACACAGCGTGGCTATGTGTTTTAGTTGTCAAGTCGGACCTTGCTTGGGGTGTCTTGTCTCGTACCTCGTTCTCTGGTCGTAGCAAATTCACTTAGCTTATGTTCGTTTATGCTAAAACTCGGTTAAATGCTGCGCCACTCACCGAGAGCTGGCATATCTAGGCAAGATATACACGTACAACGCAAAGCATGACAGCGTTTGTTATCACCGTCCGTAATCGGCCCCCATTCTAAACATCGCAGTTAACTCCCCTACATTCCACCACGTACACTAAGTTAGAGCATTCACCCCTTCGTTTCTTCAGCCCCCCCCTAGGTTCAAGATTCTTCCACTATTAATTTTATCAGAAGAGCCCTGCCCCACAAAATAAATGGGTTGTCTCTGATGCCGAGAGCTACGAGTGTGTGTGTCGGGTCTTCGCCATCAAAACACCACTCAGCCTTGCACCATTCATGTGGCAAAGGCTCGGCTCGCGCACAATGGCCTAGCCCACAATTATCACGGCCCATGGATTTGACAGTTTCTGCTGAAAATTCAGGGCTCGGTACACGGATGCCACCAAAGATCCACAGTTGCTGATTAATAAAAGAGTCGCTCTGTTTCGCATCTAGGTATTCGTAAGGACAAAACAGTCTCACCTGTTGTTGTTGTTGTTGTTGTTGTTGTTGTACGGCAAGGGTGGAATCCTTACGGCAGACCTCCCGAGGGGTATGTGGCGTGGAGGGCCGCAGGCTGGAGCTACATAGTCTACAATACATCACCCTTCCTTTCGTCCTCCAAATCCTGCCTGATGGCTACTATGCGTTCTATCTGTCCCTGGTTCCCGTTGGCTCCCCAGTTTCGTTGATCCCTCTTTAGTCTCTTGGGAGGATACGTTAACTGTCCAGAACTCTTGCTGAAGCCGACTTCTAGTAGCGCGGGCAGATCTTCCGGAAGAAGTCTGTCACGCGGAGAAAGGCCTCAAAGCCTTGTGGATCGGTGATGAGTCCCTTGAAGTATCGCTCAAGAGATCCCATTGGTCCTATGAGATCCAGCGCGCCGAGAGGGTTAAGGGCAGGTAACTGCTGCCTACTCGCCAAGGTCGCTGGACAGTAGACCAGATGATCTACTTCCTTTGCCTGACCGCAAGAAGAGCACGTAAGCAGGGCTTCGGTGTGATTGAAGCGTCGGTGATAGGGTTCAAAGCCCCCGTGCCCCGAACGGGCTGCCAGAAGGTGTTGGACCGTGGCCCGTGGTAGGGCTAGTTCGGGAGGGCAGGAGAGGTTCGCCTCCAGCCCAAGCTGGTAATAAAGTTCTGTTGCCTCCTGGACCCACCATCGCCTGTGCTGTCTTCGCAGTTGCTCTCTACCAGGCCGCCTGATCCCCGATAGGGTCGTCAGTTAACCTACAAGGACCGGAAGCGTTGTGCTCTCTTTAGCTAGCCGGTCTGCCTCTTCGTTGCCTTTAATCCCTTGATGCCCAGGGGCCCAGCGGATCTGGACATCGTATATCCTGGTAACCACTTGGATCTCAAGCACGGCTGCTTGGGATGAGTCTGGAGCCTTGCCACGTATCCCTTGGATGACACTGGTGTTGTCGATGCAGATGTGTATAGGCTGGCCTTGAGAGGTCAGGAGAGCTCGCCGGAGCCCTGCTGTCGCTCCCTCCGCCTCGGCATCGAACACCCTCTGCTAGGCCGAGTTGGCCGCAGCCCTGAGCCACACGCCTGTTGCCGCGGTAGATGACGAAGCCGTAGCCTGTGGCTCCATTCGTCGCTCTGGAGCCATCGGAGAAGACAACCGTCTGGCTGTCTGGTACGGTTCTTTGCCAGGCCTGAAAAGTTCTGGCTGCTTCTTTCTTAGTCTGAAGGACTAGAGGTTCTTGTGACCCTGGGAGGTACTGCGGTTGGAGGAGTGCAGATCTCGGGCACTTGGGCGCGAGGTCTGCGGTTCGTTGGAGCCCCGTCTGCCGCCGTCCTCGTTGAGAGAGCCTGACGGTTAAGGGGTGTTGTGAGTCCACCTTCTTTAGACGTGCTGCGAAGCGTAGGCGGACTCTTTCCAGGGCCACCTTGCTTGGTGGTAGGCCAGCATCCCTAAGTAGGCTGCTTGTTGGCGTTGTCTTCCGGCCGGCAGGAAGGCCCTTGCTGCTGTCGCAATGACCCTTCCGATCTTGCGTACAAGACCTTTATGGCCTGTACTGACGGTGGCTGTCGTTCTATTTCCATAGTCCGCAATCCCTAACCTTTTCCCCAAGACAGGGAGAGAGAGTCTACTGGAGCCCTCTCAGTACCTAGATGTCCTAATAGTCAAAGGGGCAGCCAGCCCTTTTAGCGGGCGTCCGGACTACCGGCTCGCCAGCGCCCAATCCATAGCCAACCAAATAGAAGTTTGCACCTTAATCAGGCCGCAAAGGCATATCCCTCTATAAGCCTACCGACATGCGCGTCCGTCCTCTCAAGCCAAACACACTCCTACTCAGGTCTTCCCCTACGTCCAGTCCATATTAGCGACACCCTGTCAGCTTATAAAGCGCGCGGCGCCATCCCGGCGCGAGCAGTGGCCCTAGAGTTCCTCCCGTTATGCCGTAATACCCCGGGTACGAACCGGGGAAGGGCCGGGCCCAAAGGCCGGACCTTAAGGCGATACCAAATCCGACCGGTCCCCCTAGGGGCAATTCTTCAACACCCTTCTTCTTCTAGCAGCCCGAGTGCGAGTCAGGGTTATTTCCTTTCCGTAGCCTGCTGCTCGAATGTGTTTGCTACGGCCCACTAGTTATCCGGGGGCACGACTCCCCGGGCCAGCTTCCCGTTGCCCGCCGCCGTATCCGACCGTGCTACCTGCCTGGCGGCCGGTTTTCGGCAGGCCGACCATGTCTTGACCTGACTTAACCTAAAGTCTACCCAGCCGGCGTAGCCTTTATTCATCCCTTGACTAAACCGCCTCGTGGTCGTTCTGTCTGAAGGTATTTCCCAGATCTGGGAGGCGCGAGGGTGCCCTGTCTCCGCCCCGAGAAGCAGTGTCGGGTGGTTTCTACCTAGTTCCCTCGAAAATGGGCAGTTTCGCGTTCGCAGTTCGATTTTCGGTCTCTCGATACGTAGTTGCGTCGATTTGGCTAGTGTTTTGGTGGTTGGTGGCGCGTGTGAAAATCCTTTTTGCGACGCCAAAATCCTTCACTTCTAGTCCGATCCCGCCCTTCGGCCGCACCAGAAAAACTTCGTGCGCAGCGCCCGCCACCACTTGCACTTGCGCGCCGTAACGTCTCTGCACTGACTCTACCTATAGAAAATACAGGTTCCCAGGCGGCACCACGAGGAGGTTGCAGAGTCTGAATTTCGCCGCCCATTATACGGTTTGGCAAAGGTTGACTTAGACCGAAACCTGCCATTTGTTGAATTAAGCGGTCGTTCCAATGAACCAGATAACATGTGAAGAACAGGCAGTGAACAGTGTTCGTGAGCTAAGTTAGAGAGTCATGCAATACGCAGAATATGTGAGGAAAGAAGAGCTATCAGCAGTGAATCGTGCGATTGCTTAGGTGCTTCCTAGTGGCTGACTGAATCTACTGCCACTCGCTCGCGCCAGCAACCGCGGCTGATCAGTTGCACCAATACTGCCCGAGTCAATGACCATGATCCTATCAAAGTCCATGATGGCATCGAGACGGTGCGCCACAGCAATTATGGTATACCCACAAAATTCTTGTTTGGTTAACCCCCCATATCGTCGTCCGTCTCCTCGTCGACACCTGCATTAGGCTCATCTAGCAGAAGGACGCCATTGACCGAGCGATCTGGCCGCCTTTCCGTCACCATTGGCAGCTTCTTGGTTTGCCCTATCGCCACCAGCGCTCCCCACAAAGCAAGTCAACTTGCCAAGTTCAAGCAATCAAGCAAGCAAGTTTGCCATTATTTCCAGTCAATTAAGTCAAGTATTGAAGTCATACTTGCTTGATTGATTGATTAAATGCCAAGACGGAGCATCTATAAATTCCGCTGCCGATGCCCCCTGTCGCCCCATCAAAAATCATCACAATCCCACATCCCCTTAGTGTTTTACTAACAACAACACTACCGTTATCCTTATCACCATCCACCTTGAAAGTCCTTTGAGAACTTGATACTATTTCTTACGGTACAACTGCCCTTGCTTTTCTATATGTAGGGAGATAAATTCTTACTCACAAAGCTACAGATGTCAATTGTTCCCAACATCCTTCATCAACCTTCCTTCTCTGCGTTCAACCAACTTCGCCCACCAAGATCTATATCCCAACAGCTTCAAGACTCCAAAGACCATCCATTGCCAGAAAAACCATCGTTCGAGGATCTTTTTAAGTTCCATATAGCCAACAAGATCTATACGCTAGAGGAGACCCTATGGATGAAAGGGCAAAGGGGTAGATCATCCTTCATCTACAACCACGGGTGGTCCTTTATTCAATGTGTTGATGGTCGCTCTGGAGGTGCTTTTTGGGCCTGCCGTTACGGTGATATCAAGGGCAGAGTGGCGATCTTTGATGCCAAGGCATCTTCGTCACCAGCAGACCACTTACGAAAGGCTCATAAGATAAGAAAGGGTGATGAGACAACAGACTCTGAGTCCCCTCACGAGGTCCAGAATGCTCCCTTCAAACGCCAATGCCTTGATTTTTCTGGCCTAACATCAAAGAAGGTAAAGAGTATTCAGGAGCCCAGTGTTGGTCTTGTGGTTGATGCCAACTTATCCTTTGGCATATACCATAACCCATACTTTCAATCTCTAATCAGCCAGCTCGACCCTCAACTATCAGAACTACCGTGGAGTCAATCATCTATTACGCGGGCACTTGAGGATATCTACAATCAAAAGAAGGAGTACATCAGAGCACTCTTACTTAGTGCTGACTCCGATATACATCTGGGCTTTGATCTATGGACATCCTCTAACCGTCATGCCATAATGGCAGTAACAGCACACTTCCTGACCAAGCAGAACGGTCCCCAAGTTCTCCTGATTGCTCTTCGACGTCAGCTCGGTGCCCACGATGGCTTTAACCTTGCCAATACGTTAGAGGAAGTCATTATACAATGGGGTATCAGTCACAAGATCGGTGCTTTGATTGCAGACAATGCTTCCTCTAATGATACCTGTCTTCGCAGTCTCTTCCCACGTCTTTCTCCATCGATGACCTCCAGGGACATTACTGCGCGAAGAATCCGCTGCTTCGGCCACATCTTGAACCTTGTCTCTAAAGCGTTTCTGTTTGGCAATGATGCTGAATCATTTGAACGCCGCTCTGATGCATTTTGTCTCCTCCAACAAGATGAAGAAGATCTTCAGCACTGGAGGAAAAAGGGTCCAATTGGCAAGCTTCACAACATCGTCAAGTTCGTGAGATCTTCACCTCAGCGGACTCAAAGGTTCAAGAGAATCACTCGTGAGGAGATTGACCAACGGTCAGGGGGTATCCTTCTGTGTGAAGAGACTCAAAGGGAGGTGGAGTTGATTCTGGATAATGCCACGAGGTGGAACTCTACCTACTTGATGATCGAATGAGCCCTTCGAGTGAAGGACGAGATTGATACATTTTGCGGCTCACAGAATAACCCTGATCCAGTCCCTTCTGAAGATCTCTTGTCATCTGACGATTGGAGACAGTTAGTTCAAGTTATGACTATTCTGAAGCCAATATGGAAGATGACTATGAGGACACAAGGCTTTGGTAAAAATGGGAGCCATGGTCGACTATAGGAAACTATGTCTGGTATGGAATACCTTGTTAGTCACTTCGAGGGCTGGAAAACCTTCTACCACGATTCCAGTGACGACGCTCTAGAAGCAGCATCTCAACCATCATCACAAGCACCTTCGCAGGCGTCTCAGGCCTACAGCAGCCGCCTATTACGCAACCGTCAACTTCCAAATTGCCTCAGAGACTATGAAGTAGAAACGCTTCCGTCACAGGCATTACAAAAGCCCAATTTTGATGAGGCTGCTTTACCACTCCATGCTCGTCAAGAGTATATATCTTCAATCTCGCAGTACACTAAGATGGGTCCTGACACTCGAAAATTGCTTCGATCAGTAATCAATAATGGATGGAAGAAGCTAGACGAGTATTATAATCTTACAGGGGAGTCACCCTTGTATGCTTCAGCTATACTCCTCCATCCTGCCTTTAACAAGGTATCTTGAAAGGAATTGGCGAAGTAGTCGCCAAGTTCTCTGGGTAGCAAAGGCAAAGACTGATCTGATAGAGTACTTCAACCGCTGGTACCCTAAAGCAAATACCCCTTCACCATCAACGTCAGCACCAGCCCAGCCTCGTTACTAACAACATGATCCAGACAGTTTTGATCTGTGGGTGGAGGCTGAGGCTACAATTATTGAGGACAACGACAATGAAGCTGATGAGCTTGACAGCTATCTGCAACTCCAGAGACAACAAGGTTGTAACCCAATCCAGTGGTGGATTGACCATGAGGAACAGTTTCCGCGCCTTAGCAGAATGGCATTGAGTATCTTCGCGATACCCTCGCAGTCCTCGGACTGTGAGAGGGCATTCAGTGCGTCTAAGCTCTGCCTGACGGCTCAGAGGCAGTCTATGGCCCCAGCGACGTTGGAGAAGGTTGAGTGCTTACGGCAATGGATGAAAAGGTCGGTGACAGCACTGGGGAGTCCTTCTGGATAGTCTCGCTTGCCAATCAATCAAGTATTTGTCAATCAATCAAGTAATATTGGGCGAAATGACAAGCAAGTCAAGTATAGCCTCAGATTTGACTTGATTGCTTTGCGAGAAGCGCTGCTCCCAAACAGGAGCCAGAGGGTGACCAAGAAGCCAGACTACAACATTGTTAATGCCTATACCCACTTGGACCTCGATCCGGAGATATAGGCCCAGACAGGGCTTCCCACGGGAGCTACGCATAGCCCGATGTAACGTGGGGAAAAAGGCCCCAGCACATACAGCTTTTCTAGAGCTTTGCTGGGCGGATCAGGTTCATATAGCTCTTATCCAGGAGCCCTGGATAGGCTACACTAATGGGATGAAAATCAATACACACCAAGGCTTTGACTCGTATATCCCAGTTGATTCCTGGGATAGTACGGAGACTAGGCCTAGGGTTATGAGACACACGGAAGGGGATAAGGCTGAAGATTCAGCAACAGAGACAAAGTCAAACGAGGGATATTCTATGGCTTATAGCAGGCAAGCAGACAGTTGTTAACGTCTATAGGCCACCAGGAGACCCTAGTAACCACACAACAACCACCCTGCTGGGGTACCAGCCCCCAGAGAGAGTCCTTATAGCAGGCGACTTTAACGCCCGCCATCCATCTTGGGAACCAGGGTCTACCAGCAGAAACGGGGAGAACAATCTCGCCCTCTGGGCTGAAAACAATGATCTCTGCTTTATAGGGGAGGCAGGGATCCCTACCCACAACCGCCGACATACCCTCGACCTGACCTTCTCAAATATCCCCTATACACAGGCAGCTATCAGCCCTCACCTCCAACCAGGAGCTGATCACTGAGCAATCACTACGATTATCCCAGTGACTAGCGCATAGAGGCTGCCACAAGGTTTGCCACAAAGGATTACTACAAATCCTAAAAGCCGCCTAATAGTTCCAGAATCAGCTGTTCCTCGGTTTATCGACGTAGTCAGATTAGGGACTATTTCTCTACCTGGTCTAGGGGATCTACCAAGGCCAACCGAAATCGACGAGCAAGCTGACCGACTGCTGGCTCTCTTCTCTACCGCTATCCAGACAGTAGGGAAGACCCGAGGCTGCCGTGGAGCCAAGGCCCCTTGGTGGACTGAAGAGTGCTCAGAGGCACACAGGGCCTATCGCGAGGCTCGGTCCCAACGACCTCAGGAGGCAGAGCGAGGAACTCCGCTCCCTACCCTCCAGGAACAAAAGATATTCCTAGATGTACTCCGGAAGGCAAAGCGCACTTATTGGGCAGCTAGAATCGAGGAGGCTACATCAGACTGAGAACTATACAAGATTATAGGCTGGCGGAAGGCAGGCCTCGCGGTCAAGCCTCCCACACTAGCTGCAGAAGGGCAGGTTTTCGAGGATAGCCGAGATAAGGCTCAAGCATTAGAAGGGTCCTCCTAGACAGATTCACTGGCGATGATGATCTCGCTGAGGACCCGTTTACTATCACAGTGGTCCCAAGACGCCAGGTCCCATGGGAGAACAAGGTCACTAGGGAAGAAGCAGCCCCAGCAACGCTAACAAAGGCTACAACTCCTGGCATTGATGGGATCACGACGAAGCTACTAAAGGCCTGCTGGGGCGTGATAGCGGAGCCTATCCGACTGCTCTTCCAGGCCACAACAGAGCAGACGTCGTGTATGACTTCGACCTTGCTCTGGGAATGCCCATGAGGGGCAGTAAGGGTAATCGGGTCGATGTGTACTGATCTGACTATGTATGAGACGGCCCCGGAGAGAAAGCCTCAGCTGCACCAGATGACTGCTTCAGAAGGATCGCGAATGCGCAGTTTCCAAGACACAGGACACAACACAGGCACCTCATCTTTCGTCCCGGAGGCTTCTACCCCTCGCCCTCCGCATTTTCCCCGGCAACATCTTGCGTATTACGTCCTGGCGCAACCCTTGGAACATTGGGAGAAAGTGTATATCTTCGTGTTTGATGGTCTCATGGTGGTCGTGAGCTGAGTCGGACCAGTAGCATAGCTGTCCGCTTCTATTGAGGGATCCGTATGCAACCTGCCACTCGTTGCCCGAAGATAGTATCCAACCAACATGTGCGTATTCCAAACGTGCTGCTTTTGCAACCGGTCCTCTGTGTGATGTTTCTCGTTTTGGTTTCTGCTTCTTCGACGATTGCCGTGACGATTGTCTTTTGTCGTTCGGGTGTGGTCGAGGACAATTGAGCTGGTTGAGTCGAGTTGCTGTGGCCTCGTCAGCGCCAGTTGCGCGTTGGGTGCGCACTACGGACCTGTCCTTGAACCCAAGCAGATCACATCGTCGTTGTGGTCGTGACTTTGTGGCGATGTCGTTTTCGTCGTTGCCGATGCCACGGCCGTTGGCAAGGTGCCTATGTTATATGTTGGTCTGCACCACGCACGGGTCCTCGAGCCCAAGAATATCACATCATCGTCGCGACCGCGACCTTCATTTAATGCCGTCGTCGTTGTTTCTGATACCCTAGCCATCGGCAAGGTGTCTGTGATGCATGCTGATGTGTAGGCGCAACAATTATTGCAAGCCCGCCACCGGCCTCCCTTTTCTTGGAACTGGTCAAAGGAGCTCGGACCTCCTTAGTGATCTCTCACTGTACCAGTGCTTGCACCAATCAACGCGCGCGGACCAAATGATGTTGACCTGTCACCTGGACCTCACCGCGCCGTCACTTCGCCAACGCAGAGCCAGACGGTCGAGCAGCATGCCCTCAGCCTAGCAGATTCAACGCGGCTGCAATTCTCAATCATAAAGTTCGACGTCGATGCGGTCATTTTGATACGCCTAAGGCATCATTTGGGCTACTCACAAGCTCGGCAGCTTGCACAGGTCTTCGTCTATTTGACCATCGAGCATCAGCTGCGAATTTTGTGGTACAGGCGTATTTTGAATCGCACCATTCTGATTTGCTCTGAGCCTTGCTTCGCAGGCACAATACCGTGCTCTCAGCCTTGAAACCCAAAGTCGAAAACCGTTAGTGGTCAATTATCGTCATATATCGTTGCCACTCTCAGCACGGCTCACAGTAGAAAACTTGAATATGACTCTTTACAGACTCCCGACCAGCAACTATGGAGGCCTCGATAATCGAGCAGCACCACAAAAGAAGAGCTCGCGGGACTAAACACAGCATTATGTATGCAGTATATCGATGAAGTGCAGCTCTGAGGTCCGCTTGCAGTGAAAGCAGCGTCAACGTTACAGAGGGGTTGCGTTCCTATGCTCTCTACCGTAATACTAAACAACCTTTTTTTTCTTAGTTACGCTACCAGTACCACTACAGCGACAGCATCAGACGTCTCCTTCTCTTCTACCAAAAATAACAGGCAGGGGCAAAAGCCGGATTTCCCCTCACATCTTGTTAGCATCCTTCATCTACGGCATAAACACCCAACTTACTTTGAATCCTTGAAAGCTCTTCCATAGCAGGCATGGTGTTTTGTTCCAGGGCACTACGTTTCGCTCGTCAGACAACGTGACCCAATGTAAAGCAACAAAGTGATCGAGGGTACGTACAATGCTTTGGCCCACGGTATCAATGCAGTAGCTATCACTATAGCCCACTTGATACTTGTCACATTCTGTCCGACCCCACTAGCAATACTTGCATTAGTTGGCTCGTTCTTTTAGTTACAAGTTGAAGAGATATCCGGTGTAGCTTTACTCGAGATGTTTGGTCCTGAGTAGGAAAAGAGCAAAAGCTCGTGGCATAAGCAGAGCTTTTGAAGAGGAAAGCAACGCCTGGGACTGTGTAAATACGCATTTTTGAACTTTGTGCTTTAGCGACGCATGTTATCCATAGAGAGGCGAGGGACAAATGAGCTCCATATATTGTTGCCTTGTGTACCCTGTTTTCTTCAGCCAACTATTCTGTTATCTCAGTTTATAGCACCTTACTTCCCGGTTGCCAGGCTATCCTAGCACAATCGTGTCACGAGCAGGTGAGGATAACCAAATGCGCTGCAAAGCAAAAGCTTCAGTGAAGAGGATCCTGTCACATTATCTGCTACTCTCCCTCATGTAGCCATGCAGCCAACGCACGTATAACCACCGCAACCAAGTCGTAGGAATCTGATACAGCGATTTCGCACGATGCACTTGGTTTGGTGACAATTTTTTCTCCCTACTATAGTAAAAACCGTAGTTTGAACTATTTTTGTTTAAAAAAAAACCTTATTCTGAGGTTAGAAGGAATGTAACCTAGATCTAGCTTTGATAGGGGCATCCTACTACATAAATCTTGCAGAATTCTGAAAATTAACATCTTAAAGATGTTACAAGCAGGTCAGGGCAACCAACCGTGGCACAAAGCAAAAGCTTCGCTAATGATGCGCTTGCATCATCGTTCCCTGTTCTGCACTATGTAGTTACGCCGGTCCAAATGCTTGGGCTGTAACAAGGGACTATCATATCATAGCCCCATTTCATGGTTCTCATACGTAGAAGGAAAAGTATCAAAAAAAAGTTTCTTAGAATGAATTGACACTTATAATTTGATCAAAGACAGTTAACTCAGGTGTTGTAGTCAATAAATAGGGTGGTAAGACTTTAATATTGACAATGTGAAAATACCTAAAAGTTCGATTTTCATTACCGATAAGAAAGTGTCCGCTCACGCGGAATGTCCACTCACCTGGAAAGCACGTTATCATTCTACTTGAATATAAAAAGAGAACTACTAATATGTGTACTGTATCTCGTATTACTTATATGAGTATTTGGTAACTCAGTTTTAGTTACGTTTATAAGTATGATGAAAGCTTAGGCCACTACAGATCTACTTGTCACGGCGCTGGCCGTGGGCCTGCTACTAGCTGTGGAGATCGAGCACGGACCTGAGGAAATATGTGCAGACCGTAGACCGCAAGCCTTACGGGCCGATCATAGTTTTCTTTGTCATAAAGGTCGAAGTGCCTGTCGCACAGTCTTTCTGTTATTGACCACCTACTACCACCTGTCTGCTCGTCTCGTGCCATATAGCCTGTTACAAGTATGTCTCCTAGGACAGGCTGTACCAATCCACACATCCATCTGAGGGGCCAAAAAGCAAGTTCGTTTTGTTATTCCCCTTCGGCATTGCTGCCTACGCCGGCCCCGATGTACCACGGTGAGTTTTCTTACGTGCTAGTTTTAGCCATTTGTACTAGTTTTCCCTAAATTGAAACCTCGCTAATTCTTTACCTATTAATATTCCGAGTCTCGCCAAATGAATGGCTCCGGCGGAATAAACGATTCGCTTCAAATACCTTCTTTCTCAACTTGTTATGCTTTCTCTTCATGCGTTGTCATGTATTATTCGGTCTGATCTCTCCACAAGGGCGCAGCCAATCTGCAGATTGAGTGCGGACATGACCATAACTGCCAAGACCGCCAAGCATACGGCTCTTGTCTTAGTCTGGTTCATTCCTTGGCGACGTAAATGGATTTACTAGGTCTGACCGTCAGACGTCCCAGCTCTATACCGAGTGTTTTGGCCGGCAAAGTTTAAAAATTTCGGGACTTAAAGAGCTAGGAATCATGTCTTATCCGTTTAAAAAGCTTTTCTTATAAGTTATACACAATAAAGCAAAGGAAGAGTTTGCTCAGACTTGGGTTGCATAAGCTTTCCACGGATGCCGCGCATCGCGAGCTCATGGATTTGTAAGCCCGGAGACGTCCTAGCTTGCCTTGATTGGGGCGCTCAATATTCAGCGGAAGGGCTTGGAGCACCGTGCTGCAAACACCCTGAGACCGACAGACGCTTGATCGACACATCGGAAGCCATCCAGCAACAAAGCACGCATCCTCATCCTTGTGAGACAAGGAGACAAACCCCACAATGTGGAATCCGAATCATAAGAGACAACACGATTAAACCACTTTCAACCCATGACGAACCTGTACTATCCCACTCCGTTTTAGCTACGACCATTGGGCTGTGCTACTCTCTGAAGATAGGAAGCTAAGGCTTGCGGAAATACACTTCTATAGATGACGTCCCTTACCAACGAGCCCGTAAATGATCAGGAGAATTGTAGAAGGACTAATAAGGGCGTTTCGGGGAGCCTCTGAACGTAAGTAATAGTGTGACTCCTAATGAGGAAGAAGGAAAGAATTCTGTACACGTTTGGTTGGTTTGAACTCCGAATTTGCCAGGAAATCGAGGTCGCAACCCGGGACGCATCCTCACCTTATGAGGCAGAACACACACCTAGAGCCCTCGCACAGACCTGTACGCATTACAAAGGGAGAGCACGAGAAAGGCTTAGAGGCTTAGGTGCAACACATGGCGCTTCTTGCGAAGAGCGTGATGACTATTCGACTCGGGCAGATTGATGATACATGAAGATATGCTCGGTCCGGTACTCCTCTTGGTAGAACTGAACTCCACACCAGTGACAGCAGAAGACTAGGCTAGGCCGTCGATTCCTGCCACTGTTTTCCTCCTGAGGATCCAAGATAAGGCCCTGGTTTGAGATTCTAGCCTTGGCTCTCCTAAGCTGCTCGTAAAGCCTGTCCATATGTCGAATGATATAGCTCAGGGTGGTCGGACGCAGGCTCTCCTGAAGCAGACCATCGGCATTGGTTTGTAAGGCTGTAAGCTGGATTTCCTTCTCCAGAGTAATGCGGCAGATCTGACACTCGGTAGGTTCGCTAGTCGCATCGCATCAAAGACCATCTTTGCGCGACAAACACCCATGAAACCTTCAACTCCCAAGCATAGTCTCACAAGGGGGCCCCACTCCCAGTGACCACAAGACCAAATGTGCTTTTTGTAGAAGCACATGACTGAAGGGTCAATAGTTCAATTCTCTTGATTGAGGCTGGGGTGAAATTGAGGTGTTTTCCACATTGTTGACTCTCCTCTCGGAGATCGCCGCAAGTTATACTAATAGGGGGGCAGAATGTACATCAGCGTCCTAAGGCTGGGGTTTCGCATCAGGTGCGCAGTTACAATCGAAATGTCAGTGTAAGAACAGCTCTCCGATGTGTTATAAGTGGGACTTGCACTACATCCGGACCTCTTGGCCTTGTTACTGCGCTCTCAGCTGGCTTTATAGAATGGGTGGCACACGGAATCCTACTCTCGATAGCAAATGCTTATATAAAGTATAGCACATAAGTCTCTGAGAGCCGTCGTAATTATCTCCACCTCTGCCCATGCTGTTAGGTTCCCCTAGTAGGGCTAGTACTACGAGCTTGGCGTACTACAAAAAAGTTGCCGGAGTTTCCGAACGATAGCATACTCATGCATTGCGCGTCCAAACTGCTCCACCGTGTGACAAGCTGTAGACTGTATGACAAACTGTAGGAACTTAGTATGTTAGCGCTCCATTTGGTCTTTAACTAGTTAGAAAGCCACTAGTTAGGATAAGCTACGAGTTTGAGAAGAGAATAGAAAAAAGGAGGTGTCAAATGATGTGCGTCGCACGTCCAAGGAAGTTTGTGACCGGTATGTACGGTTTGCTACAAAGTCTGTTTGCTCAAAGCCTCAATGTTGCGATCGGTTTGCCTCGCCTCATCTGATAGCTTAACTAGCGCCTAGGTATTGCGTTAGAGCAAAAGCCAAATGGGATCTTGACAGCGAAAGAATGTACTGTACTCTTCATAAGCCCTCAGCTTCGCCAGCTTCGTCAGCTTCGCCGGTGGGGAGCCGACAGAGCGTGGTAGGGTACCGAGACCATAATTTAGAACGAGGAACGAGAACGGTAAGAAGAACGCAGACTAAGTAAGCGGAACTAGAACGGGGAACGAGATCTGAGAGAACGAGAAACGGCGAACTATATTCAGCATATTACGTGTTGCAACTCTATTATAAGGTTTACCATGGGATGGTCACATGGCGTGGACCTAGTATGACCAATGTTTGGGTGCATGATTGTGGGGTGGGGACTATTCTATAATGCGTACTGCAGCCTTTTGTTAGATAGACGATATCGATTCGATGCAATACGACTGGGGTTCATTGATTAAAGGGTGATTGTTCTGCTTGATTTTAGGGATTCTCCCCATCCTGGTCAGCGGGGTTTTGTTTTGTATCTACCCGTTTTCCCCGGTCCTTGCATATTACATAAATGCAGATACACGAGCTTTGGGCGCTTTTATCCGGACACAGGTGTCAATCTAACACCTTTGTCTTATCCATCTGTCGAATTGCTAAAACCTTGTACATATCATGCGTTGAGTGTATGACTGTCTCTTATATTACCTATAGTTTGAAGCCCAGCTTCTCTGTATAGTTTGTACGCCTTCCTGAATCTTAACGCTAGCCTAGGCGCAGGAAATAAAACTGCTACAGAGACTGCAGAACAAAGCCAAAACACTGTGTGTTAGTGGGCCCCCGATTGTTGGTCAATCAGTGAAGCAACAGCGTTTATATCATGAAGACGTGGGCTGGCTTTATCGAGCTTGGATCGAACGACACAACAATGGAAACGGCAGGGCGGCTATTGACGGCTTTACGGACATTCAACTTATTTTGACGGGCGGCATCTGAGATTAGGGAAATAAAACCGGTTGAATGTACTACGTAGTATACTCGAACGCTGAAGAGCTAACATTAGCTTTGTTAGCGCCGCTGGGGTCCAGAGTAAGCGGAAGAGCCTGTTTTGGATGAACTTGTACTGTTGTAGTGGTTGATACAGAAGACGATCTTGGACTTGTGGATTGGTCCCACGGCTAAAGGCTTGAGGATGTGAGGGGTGGGGGGGGGGGATCCAGTCAAATGTCAGTTACCCCGATCGTTCCAGCCTGTTGTCTTCCCACAAACCCGCTACATGGATGATCCTGCTGGCTAGCCTGGGTGTGGCACAACGGCCCCACTCTGCACCATGCATCTGAGCACTGTCGTGCCCTGGAGCTTGCGAGAGTTAAATTGAACCACGGCAATAAACCCAAGCGACCGCCCGATTGGTTTGTCTAATGCCGAAAGAATGTCCGTCAGTCGTGGATGTAGGCCTTGACTAGCAGCTGAGTCGCTCAATTGGGATAGTCCTGTTCTCGCAATCAGCAAGCCTATGACCACGCAAGCAGGCGGCAGCACAAACGTCATTGCGCAAAGATGGCGGCCAGGTGCAGGGGCTTCTCAGAACCATTACATTAATGCAACGACTGTGTGGGGCCATTATAAGCGGCAACTACGGACACTGCGCACTTTGGTGCTCTGCTACCAGAGGTAAAGGCTAAATACCCAGCAAAAACAATAAACGGTTTTTTTCTAAGGTTGAGGCCAGTGCGTACGTCCTAATCCGGTTAGTATATCCGCTGCGTATGAAGCTGCATCTCTTCGAGGATGATTTTAACATGTGAGTTGCCTGTACTGTATCTACAACCTGCTGTGAAAGACATTAATCACAAGACCTATAATTTTTGTGACCCAAAAGGGGTGAAGTTAGCTTATTTACAAAGAATCCCCTTCGGTTAATTATACGTTAAACGAATACAGAAAGTACACGACCGCAGCATTGAACGTAACGGAATATCCGATTTAGTACTGTTCCAAGGGTACTAAAGATAACAATCACCGAGCGACTTTACGGTTGAAGCTTTGTACAATGCATCTAACCGCACTTCGTCGTTAAAACTGTACGAGGACCAGTAGAAGACTTTATCACAGTCGTTTCGTACTAATGCCCTACCAAAACCGTGTATTCAGTGGAGGTTGTAATAGTCACAATGACAGGTTGAAATAATTCACCATACGGTTCGCATAGTCGTCTTCCTGGTGGACTGACCACAAACCGGTTTTGCTCGGTCGAATGAGAGAGGAATTAACTATAACCAAGGCAAAGACTTCTGCACAAATGAGCCTTGTATTCGATGAGTGATTAAGTAGTCGAATTCCGACATCTGTAGGTCTTGAATAGCTACGCACAAGCCTATTGCGTTACTTTGTACAGCAAGAAAGGCCTACGACCTTTTTTGGCCATTTGATCCATGACTCCCAGTATGCTCCCAAGACTTCATCAACCGCCTCTACGATACTTCTGGCCCATCCTTTAAAGATCCAAAGTTCCTCCAGAGCATGAAATAGAATACCCAAGTGAGAAAATAGTACCAGAGCGGGCGGTTGCCTTTGGCGCAGTCGTATGACAAATTCTTCAGGAACGAAATGCAGCCACATCAACGGGCCAGACCAGGTCCTGTTGTAGGGGCCATCTCCCGCGGCCGCCTCCTGCAATGTCCCAAACTGCTGCATGTAGGCGTAGCACTTTCTCAAAAGGTACAAACTCTGGTCGTAGAGTCCGCAGTCAGTACTAGCGGTCCATATGGCCCGAATGCCCTGAAACTGCTCATCCCCAACCAGCGACATACTATCGGGATCCAGCTCATCCCAGTTCCTGAGGTCGAGGAGCGGACTCAAAGGGCCCGACCGCACACGATCATGCACTGAGCTAAGCACTGCTTCAACACCACGGATCATAGGTATCCACTCCGCACCCAGAACCCGCTCAATTCGAGCGGACGGGCTGTCGCCACCATCGTGGCATCCATAAAGATGCCCATACATACCAAAAACGTACACAATATTCACTGACGTGCATGCAAACAATGCATCGCTGTTGCCGTCGGTTATGTTTTCTATAGCTGTTCTGAAGCCTTGTAGCGCTTGGTTATGACGGTGGGATGCGTCTCGCATGTGACTCCGTTTGTCGCCCAGATCTAGATGTGCGAGATGGAGAGCTGTGAGGCTAAGGATGCCGTGCATCAGAAATCGGTGATGAAACGCAATCTGAGGGATTAACTGCTGCCAGTAGTGGTTGAGGCTTGGGGCGTTCACAATGCTTCGGCTTGTCGAGACGGTCCAGTGGTGTAGGAGAGCCACGTCGTATATTGTGTATTCAGACGGTAAGTTTTGATGAGCCCCCACCAATCTCGAAAGTAAACAAGGATTTGGTAAAGCAACCGATTTATCCGTCGATTGGCCCAGGCTCAGTTCGGTGGAGGCACTGTCGCTTCGCGAGGTCGGACACGACGGAGAGGCCTGAGGCGTTGAGTTCGGGTAGCAGCATTCAGCGTCATACCGGACGCAGCGTTTACATCGCGGTTTCTCCTCTGTGCACTAAAGACGATTAGTAAGATAAGCATTGCGGTAAGAAAAGTGCTAAATGCCCTTCCTGGGCCAATAGTGGGCCTAAAGCCACTGTCGAGAACGTATAAAGGCACAAGTGTGATCGAGAAACGCGTAAAACGCAAGGTATGGACGGGAAAGAAGCTGAGCAGCAGGTAATAGCACATTCATACCTTGACTCGACGGCTCCTGCATTCCAAACATCCCGTCCGTGATTTCTTATGAGGCCGGCGCATCGCCCCAAACTACGCTTTCTCTGATTTAATTGATGTAAAAGTTATGATAGAGTTCCTCGTTGAGAGCGTGTTCAACTTGCCTAAAACCTATTGACAGAAACCCGACATAAGGAGAATGAAAACAAGGGAACAGTCAGGATATTAAGGCAGTGAAGATTGCTTCTTGAGATAAGCAAAATGCAATAACCGAGAGGGAGCAAGCCCTCATCTGGAGGCATCTTCGAGTTTAGCAAGCGGGAGGCTCTAAGCCTGATTGGGCTTAGTAGCGAGACTGCGATAAACAACGCAAAAAAAGATCACTATGCGGTCATATACAAATATAGAGTTTTCACGCCCTGGCTAAGCCACGAAGGGCCTTTGTACTTTGTCTCACACGCTTCCTTCAATAAGTTTCCACCCTGGTCTCAAGATCAGTTCTTATATAAGAACCACGTACCTGCATCATCCTTAAAGGGTTCTTTCCAGATTAACGATTTTTCATTGTGTCAATAGCCGGCCGTCTTCCGACTACTCTTCCCCATACATAGTATGACCAGCCGTTGGAATCGGATGCGGCCTTCCCGCCTAGGTCGAACAACAGATTGCTTCTGTGCGTGAGTTCGTTGGAGCATCGGCGCGCGTTGCGGTGTCTACTGGGTGTGACGGATTAGAAAAAGCTCTACAATTCTGGTGCTTGGCCAGATGCACACTGATCTGAGGCGGCTGCCCTTGTTTGGTGCAGGTGCCAGTCAACGTTAAGCCTTGCCATCCCCGTCCCTAGCTTGGCTAGTATGCTGTCCTCTTTTCATAATAGTGAGTCATACAACTGGCGTGTGTTCTTTCCTTGGCAAGGCCGCCTCAACCCTTTTCAAGAACTTGCCTATGCATTGTGGAAGCCTGCTGTGCTTTTGAACTACTCGTTGAGGCGTTCCTGAGTGCGACAGAGTAAGCCCTGGTTGACTTCTTCTTTGGCATTCTCCCTTGTTCAATGCTCTCGTTAGCCGCTGCTCTCGCCTCCAGGCTGAGGTCGGAGTTGTACTCCTGCCGGAAGCCAAAAGAGTAATATCTTGTTGTCATTCTTTTCGAGCGCGTTGATTACATTGTATATGTGACGGATTCTTTTCTGGTACAACTGCTGCTGGGGTCTCTCTGCTGCTAAGACTGCCGCTTTGTTGGTGGAAAACACGTGGATGGCGAGATAACGCACCCTCCTCAGAAGATCTCAGCATCGCTGCTTTTTCCATGAGCTCCGCCGTATACTGGTTCTGCTGCACCCTGGGGCCGACGGTGGTTGACCCTGTCGTCGTGGAGCCGCCTACTATGTATGATAGGGGAAGCAGTACTGCTATTCCGTAGCCTATACTTTCGCTTCTTGCTGAGCTGCTTGTTGCAGCCCTCACCACCAGCCGTTTACGTCGCCTTGCTCGCCTTGTCACCGTCTTCCTCCATTGCCGAATGTTTTGGGCCTTCCCACGGTGCCCGTAGAAACGCGTCGATGGTCTCTAGCCTGTCCAGGGCTTTGTCCCAGTATGCTGCGATCATGTTCTGAAAAGGTCTGGTGCGTCGCAGCTGATGACTCTTAAGGAGAGGTTGGAGATGAATCCAGACTTTGGTCGCTTTCCTGCCGAGTTGTTCATGCGCTGACTGTATGCTTGCTTTTCCGTCCGCGACCGCTGTGGCATGGACCTCTGAAATCCTGGCCGTTGACCTAGATGCTTACTGTCCGTTCCCAACAAAACATATCGACCCATCTCACTGGCCTTTCTGGGATGGCTTTCGCCTCGAGTCTCTGAAGTAGTCTGTCATTATGCTAGTTATATGTCCCCTTGAAGTCGAAACTGACCAAGCTTAGGACCCTTCTCCTTCTGCTCCTCTACGCTCTATCGCTGTACTTCTGATGCAGCACCACAGCTTGGTCTGCCGATCGCTGCTTCGGGGCTCCGCAGTGGCTTGTAAGTAGGAGCCGGAATTTCTCGACCGCATGCGATATCCTCACGGCCATCATCGACTCAAGCACCTTTCCCAGCGTCAACAACAGCGAGATTGGTCGCCACGCATTCGCAATCATGCAGTATCGTTTTTTTTTTTTTGGTTTCTTGAGCGGGACGATCTTTGCTTGCCTCCATTGCCTCAGCAGCTCTCCCCTGTTTACTTTAGTCCGAACAGTGCGGGAGCCCAATGTTTCACTACGGTCCAGGTCTGCTTCCACATGGGTACCGAAAATCCATTTCCTCTGGGGGCCTTTCACGATATTGCTGCGAACAGCTGTCTGACCATCTCTTCGAATGCGATGTACGGAAATGATACCAGTGGCCGCGCTGCGAATTTTGTCCCTCATTGTTAATAATGTCCGGGACTGGAGGTAAGAACATGAGGACAGTTCTTCCGCTTGTTCTGCGTTCTCTTCGGTCATTAAGCGCCCGCCCCGATACAGCTGCGGAATCTTGTCAAACGTGGCACCTTTGTCGGCACCTAGATTTTCGACCGCCTCCCGTTCGTTGGCACCGTCGGCTAGAAACTCGTCGCTGTGGTTCTTCTTTCGTTGTCGGATTGTGTCGTGGTATTGATTCGACGTTGCTTGTGTTCGCTCCTTTAGGTCTGGTACACAATGACCGGCCCGTCTATCCGCCCTCGTCCAGTTACTACAGAATGTATAGAATCGACATAGTTGAGTAATGTCGGTTGTTCACCACCTTTTCGCGTATCGAGAAGTTTTGGTCGTCGGCGTTAACATCCCTCCCGCTGTCAATACTATTGACAAGAGCGGGTCCGTCTGCTTTGCTACACTGTGCCTTCTATGACTCAACCCCGGAATATTAAAATGGCAACTAGCTCAGCTGTGCTTGACACGCTTGAGAAAGAACATTAGTACTCCAATCTGCACTGTTGTGCGCAATCGCCGAGCGAAGAAGCAACAATCCTTCAGCTGGCAAGTGACCCTAATTGTGATCTACGACAAAAGGTCTTGTCACATGGCCGCAGTCTTGTTTGCTGTTGACGCTTGGGGGCACTTGACCAGCCACTGTTAGGATGGCTATCATCTCACGGCGCAAGCTGAAACAAGTCAGAAGGCCACCGTCAGGAACATCAGCCGGCCCCGCCGGGACACTAGAAAAAAGCCCGGATGTTTATGAGATTGCTGCGTGCTCAAAAAAGTTCAGGGTCCCATGCTCAGGTTTTGGAGCTGGACTCAAAACGCAAATGCATCAAATTTAAGCGAAATGCCTTGAAGTGCTCATTCTATTAGGGCAAAAACGGTTCTCCACAGTCGGGTTGGCTTATAGCTTACACGACCCGCGAGTTCGTTTTGTCGTCTAATAGGATTTATTGGGGTTTGCTTCCTAAATTGTTCTTGTTTTGGGCGATGACTGCGCTTGATGGAGCGGTGATAGCTGAATCTGGAGCATACATAGACCCGCAGTCGCTCTTCCTTGATGCAGCTCTCAAACGTGTGGAAATGAAGCTATCAGAATTTCCAGTGCCAAAAGCTTCCGCCGTTGGCCCTGGCCACGACCGCCGGTTTTCTGCGGATCTGGAGATTCACATACCTGATATACCATCCTATTCCGCTCGCTACGCCAAGAATCAAAGTCACTAACATGGAGAATGACCAGCTCCAGCCATAGCACGCCAAGAAAAAGCTTCACGTGCCGTAGCTGCCGATTAAGCGGGTTGAGGAAACCCACGAACCGCGCCGCCAGGGCGTTCAACCTTCCGTCCGCGGATGGCGGACCTGGGACCAGGGTTGTATATGCACTTAGTCATGGAGACGGTGCCATTGATCGCCTGCCTGATATACCACAGCACAATCTCTACGTTACTTGAGACAGGGGAAGTTTAATTTCCCTCAGAAACAAGTCAAGAATTTGTTAGGGTCTTCAGACCGACTCGCAACTCCTCAACCTGCCAGGACCTCTGTACGGCATACAGATTGGTAGCTTTTGGCTTGTTGACGCTCTTTCATGATTGACGGGTTTCCATCCCCTTGTCTCCTGGTGAAGTGTATGAGTTCGGACTTGTCGATATCGAATGTGATTCCTTCCAACGCGCCCCATTCTAGGGCTTCCTCCCATTCCTTGGCTAACAGGGCACAGTTGTCCTCTAGTGAAGTTGAGCTTGCCAGGATAGCGATGTCGACGGCATAGCCAAATCGAGATCGCTTCCTGCCTGGATGAACGGTGCCCAGCTTGAATAGGGGTTCGATGTAGAGCATGAAGAGGATGGGAGACACGGGTGAGCCCTGTGGTAACCCACACTCGAGGTCGAAGACGTCTCCCATCTCCCCGTCTAGCCTTATTCTTGCTTTTCTCCCAAGGACAAAGCTCGATACCCACTGTACGAGGTTCTCCGGCCATCCTTGGCGTCGGAGGCGTCGGATTAGCCTTCCTGGCAGCACAGCGTCGAAGGCCCCTTTCACGTCAAGTGTGAGCAGAGAGGTGACATGACCTCTCTGCCAGGCGCACTCAATATCGTGAATGGCAGCCGCGGTGAGGTCGCTGCACGAGCGGAGGGGGAGTGCACCGAACTGTTGGTCGTGCAGGACCCGGTGCCTCACTGTGATCCAGGCAAGCCTCCTTGCGACGAATCTCTCCAAGCCTTTCCCGATCACAGACAAGAGCGCGATTGGCCTATAAGAACGCGGGAGCGTCTTGTCTCTTTTCCCGCCTTAGGCAGGATGACTAGGATTGCTTCTTTAACCCAGGTAGGATGCCAGCCCTCGCGTATGCATCCGCTATAGAGCAAGAAAACTACATCCTCAATGACCGGCCATACTGTCTTCAGAACGGCCGTGGTAATTTCATCGGACCCAGGGGTGGTGCTTCCTACGGAGAGGATTGAAGTTCGTGCCTCAAAGGCAGCCTATATGTCACTAAACCAAGTGGCATTCATCACCTGCACGTGGATAGTCACGTTCAGACGAGTTGTCGTATATGAGGAACTTCCCCATCTCAACTGCATAGAAGAATCAAACATTACATACCATACATCTCCGAACCTACCTGTTACTTCTTATTGATCATTGTCACGTTTGCATTCTTTTCGTCAGCGTTGTCTTTCACGGCTCAATCGTACTTGTGCCAGTCTTACCCCTTCTATCTTGGCAACCCGCGCGCAGAGAGACTGTGACAGATAGCATGATCATACGGTTAATCAAGTAAACTCTCGTGACTAGCTCATCTTGCATCTCGTTTAGCTTGGCTACCTCGTTTATTGCACTCAATTAGCGCAACGTAAACTTAGATGTGCTCTGCGCATGCTTTGACCCCTTTTGGCTGCGTAACAGACCATTAAATCTCATCCTCTTTTAGGCTACATTCTTCAGAAAACACTTCACCGGGGCGTCAAACCCGAAACCGAGTAAACGCCAGTCGGATAGACATGCCAGTTTTTACCAACGAGGGTGGTTATATCAGATGCCAAGGCCAGAGTTGCGTGTCCATCAGTTAAGCTGCTGCTGCGGCGCCCCCAGCTCCACATACAGAAAAGCGCCCCCCCTCCTACGAAGCGATTGGATGAATGTAATTTCTCATAGTCTTAAGCCGATGGAATCAATACATCAACACCAGTCAAGATCGAAGTAAATCATAGCTGAAAGCCAACCTATTAAGCCAAGCATTGTGAAAAAAGAGTAAGTTCCTAGGTACAGAACGCAAGACTTCAACATAATTTGACTGCGTTCAGTAACGCAACACTAAATCACATGACTGCGTTCAGTAATACACGTTCACGACCCAGGGTTCTTATTACCCTCTCGCTTGGGACTGATCCCACCATGTTTACACCACGATTCTCCAGTATTTACGTGTCCGTCCATGGTACAATAGTCTAGAGTTTGCATAATCTGTTCACTAACGATTCAGCACATACCGTATGGGCTGATGTACAAACTTGCGATTGGCCGATTGAATGACTTCGTGGTGGGGTTTGCGTAAACTTCGTTATGAAGTTCGCTATTTAAACTTAGCCCACTCAGAGGGTGCAGAGCAGATACTAATTTAGTCGAGCTGACCAAGGTTGACAGAATAACCGAGTAGTTATTTGTTTATTCATTCATTGAATTTTATTTTCACATCCTTTTGCCGCCCTCACATCTTATGCGACAAGAATAACAATCCCGAACTCTATAATCGCTGACTTCGTTAATGTTTTGTGTAGTGACTACGGAGTATGTCTGAGGAGTTCGCAAACCAACTACAGCTTTCACAGACTTGACACGGCTAAATCAGAACGATTGACTCTTGTCTTTCAATGTCAACCGTGACTGTTTCCCCTGGACCGCGGATATTTCTCCGTTCACAGAGTACAACGTAAAACTAAAGATCACACTGGCGGGGTTCGGAAACTTCCGTCATGGATGTGAGTTGAACGAGATGGGACGGAGAAGCCAGGCAGTGCGGGTCTCGTTGATAAGACATATATGCATTGATAACGAGTCATACGACCATCCTTCATTCTCAACTTCGGCATTGTCTTGCTCCGTCTACCGTAATTTTCATGTAAATTTTGAATTGGACGATCCTTTTCGCCGCTACAACAATGGGTGGGGTGCGGCCAGGTATATAAGAGGCCAAGAAAGAAACTCGCAGTCGAGGACCATTGTTACTGCATCGCTCGGTTTCTGTTGTTGAAGACTCTGAAGCGCAAGACCTTACAACAGATTCAGATTGAAATCGTCAACATGAGGTTCTTACCGATTGTGTTCATCCTTGTGAACCGTATATCACACGTGCTGGCTCAGTCTTGTCCGGACTTGAACCTCCGAGCGTGCTACGACTATTGTGATAGGAACAATCCAGACAACAGTGCATTCGTCGCATGCACTCATGCTCGGTGTACATACTGCAAGCCGTAGGATACCATGGAGATGAATTTCGGCATACCGGCCGTAAGTAAACCTTAGTTACAGCTAGCTTCATTGAAATTGACTGACCCGTTAAACAAGACCTGGCCATGTCAGCTAGTGTTTCTACACACGCTATACTCCAAGCAAGTCAAGGTGGACAGAAGCAACATAGCGGAAGGCTCAGAAATCAATTTTGATCACATTCAGCTTGGCTGTATATGCGAGATCTTCCTGTCATAATCGGTGCTAAAGCATTCATTTTGTGCTAGAATGGTTTGCAATATATGTATGTTATCTGTTTACTTCAAGTCCTCTTTTCTAAGTCAATGTCATTTTTTCTACCCCTATTGCATTATCAAAGGCAACTGATAGGGGCGAAAGGAACCGTGCTACAAACGCATACGTCTTAAGGGCGCCTGACAGCCTTAAGGGCGCTGCGATATGGGAGGTAGAGGAACATTCTTTACTTTTACCGCCAGCATGGTTCGGACATCAAGCTCCAGCAGTCAATCGGAAATACCAAGTACGGCCAAAGAAACGGCAAAGCGATCAAGAGCAGATTGGCGCTCAAGACGTAGGGACTTGCCTTATCCGTCGCCAGTGGTTGTTTTCTTAGTGTCACCTGGCTTCCGGGTGAACATACACCTAACAGTAGCGAGGGGAGACGCCCTTTTGCCGTTATCGTCCCGTCTGCTAGCAAAAACGCAGGGAAACATCCCAAGACGTGGACATGGTCGACCTTTCAAGTCCTTCGCCTGCTCTCCCTCAGCTGAGTATCAGCCAAGAAACAATGAAAATTTTCAGCAAGAAGATCGAGAGGTTCAGCAAAAGCAAGTGTAGTCCCCAGGATATTCAATGGCCAATATCACCTACCCCAGCCACGGAGGTAGAATCCAGGAAAATCAGTCCCTACCGACCACCTCTTCCGGCAATCACAAGCGACCTTTTCGACTTCCCTCAGCGTTCACATAAAAAAAGAATTTATCGAGTTACAGCGGAAACCTCTGGGTCTTAAAAATAGCAAAGTGATACAACACTGGAATCACTCAAGCTAATTCCGGTCCATGCGTCTCAAGAGGTTGTGCGTATTTGTCATATGGTCAGGCGTCCCTATCAATAACCTTCTTGATGTTTATGGAAGACGATTGTTGGGCTAAGTAAGCAGGATAGTCGGTGCTTATCTATGTAGTACATACAACATTTCCAAACTTGTCCCGAAGAGAGTGAGGTTTCGCTACATTCAGCATGTCAACAATAATTTTATGAAACAAGGAACACCACATCACAATGCAAATAGGACACACAGTTGAATCGGTTCAATTTTGCAAAAGTTTCAAAGCGAATTTCAAGGCCTCCGTCGCGAGAAGGCCTAGACCCTCCGGGTGTTTGTAGCCTTAGATTCCTGACGTAACTGATTCAGGGCGCAATGATCTATGACATGTCGCCTCTTTGCAGTCTGCGGCCTCTAGGATGCTGCATGTTCTTCTTCGATTTCCTGTACTGAACTTCTCCTAATCTGGAACAGCGCTTACCAAGCAAACAGAGTTCTTCATACGCTTTCTAGAGATGTAGGGCCGGTCGAAGGTTTAATTCAAAATCAACGATAAATTATGGCAGAATAGGAGAGCACCATTATTCCATTAACAGGTATGAGAGGAAGAAAAAGAATTGATGCAATAACAAAAAGTAAGAAGAGTCTAGCGGTTTGGTTGAGCTCTCCCATCTTGAAAATTTGGTCGTGATACATGGTATGCCTCAAATGTGATAGATTGCTGGAAATCTTCCTTGGCTCGCAAAAAGAATTTTTCTATTAAAAATAGCATGAATGATTGAATACAGTAGAGGTAGCACTATAGAGTATTACTCTAATAATCAAGGTGGCATAGCCAGACGCTAACTAGGGTTTACAAACACAGTTGCTAGATACATCATTCCCCTATAAACTGCGGTCGGAATCATGGCGAAAGCTTTGATTCAATTTCCTTAGACTTCATGCCCAGGATACGCCTAGAGTTTGCCTACTAGTGTATCTGGCTCAGCTCGAATCATGGTGACGTCGGTCACGCACCTACGAGCAGCCCAAAAGCAACAAGATCTCAAGGTACCAACCGACTTCAATCATTTGTTCAACGACCGCCTACCACGACCTCTATATACGCTTAAATAATTAATACTTACTACTATTCGATCATTATCTGAGTGTAGTTGGTTGTCGACTATAGTTCGGTAATTTTGGGAGACTTTTTTGTTGTTGTCTTTATCGTTTGGAGAAGTGGCGCGTGTAGAGGACGTTCAGATCCCATCATGGTGGAGACCAATGTGGGCTGAGATGAGGGTCGAGACAGTGTTTCGACCCTGTTTCGACCTCACTGTGTCTTTTTAGCACTCTATTGAAAACAGCTTACTGGTTGGTCTAACAACAGAATCCTTGATGATGTTGGAACACTGTTTCTTGTTCCTCGTTCTCGTTCGCCGTTTTCGTTTCCCGTACTCGTTCTACTGATTCTTTTCCACTTACTCGGTCTACTTTCTCGTTCCTCGTTACAGTGCAAGATGCCGCAGAAGCACTCACGTTCTGCCAGCATCTCACCAGCGCCGCCGAGGCTTCATGAAAAATAGCCTTCGCCCTGACAATAACTCTGTTCTTTAGAATGCGGATGCGGACTTTTAATGTCTGTTGAACTAAGTGTTAATTATGGTACCCAAGGGAAAAAAAGCTCAGGGAGACAACAGACGCGCATTTACGTACCATGTCTTCTGATGCTCTTAACTAGTGAATTGTAGGCCTAGCCTGGCCTAGTTGGAGGCTGGGTTGTGAATGCCGACAGTCGAAAGCTGTGACGTTAGCCAAAGAAATCTTTTAACACGGAGACACCGGTCCCATGTGTTTGAGAAAATGAAAGCCTGACTCAACCTTGCTAGCTTCTGGAGAACCCGGTTTCCTTCATTGGCCTCGTATCTCATATGTCGTATTGTTCCTTGCTCAAGTCATCGACTAGGTTGTTGCAGCGTTAATAAGCCCTCCCTACTCCTCAGCGAACAGTTAAGAGCGTAGATTTTATGCCTGACTAGGTACTGCAAGTCAGGGACAGAATTCACAAGCGCAGAATGACGTAGACACGCAGGCAAACCATGAAATGTAGGAGAATTGTCCTCGTCGACCGAGGACGAAAACGAAGAGATGGCGGTGAGGCGTATGCGGCAAGCCCGGCCATATCGCCAGGATCTGTCAAGTAGTGATTTCATCGTCCGAAGAAGAGTATGACGAGTAGCTGCAAATGATTCCGAGCGTTGTGGTTGATTTTACATGGGTTGGTCGTGTCAATGTATTGCGAAGTGCGTCACTCGCCATGTTGCGTCACTCGCTATGTACTGGAACGAGGCAGAGAATCAACTAATTAAGTGAGTGAGTGATTGGGTGAGTAGGAAACCACAAAAACTACCCAAAACCGAATCCATCATGCACCCTTAGTCCTGACGCCATTTAGTCCTAACGCCTCAAGGGTGACTCACTACCTACTACTACCCCAGGGAACCGTAGTAGAAGAACGAGAGCTCATTCAGCCCTGATCAGGTCTGAATGACGTCTTCCGTCACACAGGCAGCCACTGAGTAGATTCGGCATGCCTTTTTGCTATGTGGCAAAGGCACCTTGAGGGAAACGGCGGCGCTGCTGCCGCAGCCAGGTTTTACGATCCGTAAGATGCAACAGGGCCAGGGGCGCCCGTAGAGCGCTTAACAGCTGGGAACTACAGAACATGTAATTATGTGCGAGAGGAATGAGCGCTCACTCTTGGCCATGAGTGTTCACTGGATCCACTTTGTGATCAGTCAGTGTTTATCACCAATATAACGACTAACAAGCAGATTTGTATATAAGATGAAGTTGAGCCCGCTAAAGTATAGCTTTACATAATTCTTCAGCACTCAACTTTGTGATTCGTCCCGATAACTTTACTCTTTGTGAGCTGGTTAAACTTATGTTATCCCACCTTGTTGGCTTATACAACTGATCACCGTATAAGCCTGGGCACCTCGATTCTACCAGCAGGAACCACGAAGTCCTCCTGCGATAATAAGTTTAGCGTCTACCGTTACTCCTGTTAGCAGACCCCTTCACTGTCGCAAGGCTGGCCGTAACACCAGGCACAAGAGAAAAACATCTGAGAACAATCTTCAGCGGAGAATGAATCTGAATAATTCGTGTATGTCTGTATATACGTCTCTGTCCTTCTCTGATCTGATCCTAGAGACACTCTAACTCCGCAATCTGTACTGATATGTGTAAGGAAAAGCCTTGATGACTAAGTGAATTAAGCCGAAGATGAGCATCCGTACCACTTCCCCGCTTCCCCATACAACCGCAGCGAGATGGATTTAAAAGGGTGATTTGGATATATCAAATATAAGCGTATCAGAAATAAAGGGGCAAGGTAGGCGTTGAATAAATTTGTCAAACCAGAACTCAGAACTTTGTTTAGCATTTGGACTGTGTGAAATTCAATCTAGTTATGGAACTATCCCCAGTCTTGTAGGTCGTACTGGTCCTTACTAGGAATAGCAATGTTTCAAGCTGCCAGCTGCCAAGGAACTCTATAGAAATCGCCCTATGAAACAAATTAATCCCTTTGTTCATTAGGTTTTAATTCGGCTACCATAACATCCCGGCCTACCGGTGCTTCGGAACAAAGCGAAGGAACGAAGGAGTTTATTTGATCTATTTAAAGGCATCAAATCTCCGTCATGACAAAGTCGTTGGTGTGGTCACTTTCTATAAACGAATGCGGCATAGGGAGCCCTGTATGTTTTATACCTGGTTTTCTTCCAGCGCCTACGCAGAAGATTCTTCAAACTCCCTTCACCAATTCCATCTTTCGTCTTCCTTTCAGAGGGGAAGGTGAACTTGACAACTACTCGCTGCTAATATCTGCTTATGGTCCATGTTGCCCAACAGGTACATTTCGGTTCTAACTGGATAACTTACGAACTTGTTCTCCTATTGGATTCCTCCTCCCAAAGCCGTATTTGACTACTCCATGATGCTGTTAAACTTCAGTATTTTAGTCATGCTTTCTCTGTGAGTAAAGCTCAGTAACCACATGATAGCAAATCACTGACGTTAAAAAGGGCTTTTGTTACTTATTCGGCAAAATTACTGTCAGACTGTGCATGTAAAGCCAAAGCTACTGGTCACTGGGACAACCAAGTGACACGAGCCACATGCGACACTCAGTCATTGCCTTCTCCTTTATGGGCAGGCCAGACGTTTTCTATTAATGGCCCGGACCATAACGACGTTGCAAAGGCAAGAACTTTCCAACGCACAAACAACTTGACAGACTCAACTAATAACCTACAATAGTGTCGAATAACAGGTACTCATTATAACATGTGGGTCGACTTCGCTAAGGCCTGCACCGTCACATCCAGAACCTCGACAGGACAGTGTGACTTCGTGGACTTGCCATAATTCCTTGTTGAAAGGTCACTGAGAGTGCTTTCTCGACGTTGTGGTGGATTTGATCGGTGCCGCGGGCGTGCTATAGTCTGGCGAGGAGGGTGTGATTTCCGCTAATTGCAACCCCAGCAACTTGTGGCTTGACATGCTGTCCATCTGCGTTGTCGATAGACTTCAGCACTGGTTGTATGTATCCGCTCAGTTTCGTGGCATGCTCTCGACAAGGAAATGGCCAGGTTGAATCCTCGGGCCATAAGGTTGTTCTGACGCCTGCGTTGCTCTGGACTTTACGACGGGCACACGGCTGTCCAGATGACCGGTTGGATCGTTTTGTGGCGCTGTTGTTCATTTCGAGTTCCAAAATCTCACTCTCGCTGTTGAAGCTTTCTTTTCCTGCCAGCTTATCAACACGTGATCCTCGGCGTTCCTGTTTGATCCGTGATCGTTACCGCGGTAGAACCGCGGGGGCGTGACGTTGGTCCCCTACTTTTAGGCAACTCCCACTATTCGGCATACTTGAATTCTCTCACCCGCTCCACCCTCCACACTTCCCTGATCTTCTTGTGCTAGTAGTAATTACATTGTCAATTCAAAAACAAGCCTCATCTTCTTTTTCCTTTTCTTTCTTTTGTGCTCCTTCTTCCAGTCCCAATGGATCAGTATATCGAAAAGCTTTAGGAACAGTCGCCAATGGCTAGTCGGTCCGTAAAGCTGCAATCAGAATGGTGTCGCCAAATCCAGTAGCATTGATAACTCCTGGACTAAGACACCAGTAGTTATCGGGAAAATATTAACAGCTAGTACGAAAATTTTCAAACCGGAGCAAGAACAGTGCCATAGCACAATCTAAACGGCCACTTAGATAGCTATATGCACGTGGTAAAACCCAAAGCGACGTCGGCACGATGGCGACCTCACGGCCGAAGGATCAAGCCTGGCCAACCCCATACCAAGAGCACATCGCAGACCTTAGCAAATACCTCTAGACGGCACTTAAGCCTATCGACACAGCAAGTGGGCTTCCTGTTGAGTCTCAGGGAGTCAGGGCCGCATTTATTGGGGCCCTGGCTCTCATCGTCAAGTTACTGAACATCCCCGACATTGGCTACGTCCACCAAGCAATTGAAAACTTGCTTACGGAGACAAGGACACCAAATGAGAACACCACCCGAGCCACAAGCAGTATCAGGATCGCAATCCAGCAGCACACAGCCGAAGTCGAAGAAAACACAAGCAACATCAAAGCCACTAACACAACCGGCAAGGAAACCCTAAAGGCGAGCGAACTGACACTCAAAATGATGAGGGACATTAAAGTACTGGGATCGATGAATCAGGGGAGCACCGCACAGTCATATGCTAGCGTAGCCGCCAGCGGCTCAGGAAGCACACATAATCCACAGAACCAAAGGTCGTCCCATGTCCAAACACTACGCGAGATCATCGTAATTGTTGAAGGCGCTACCAATATCGCCAGCATAAGAGCCATGAATCCCCGTGCCTTGAAGGCACACGTAGGCCGCGCCATCGAACTGAGCAACAAACGAACACATCAGGCCGTAATGTTTCCTGATTTGATTAGATTGGAATGAAATGCCTGTATATCTTTGGAGCGCCACACCAAAGTTTGTTTGCCTAGCACGGGGTCTTTACACTGAAAGCTACTCAGTAACACAGGGTGGTTCCCAAGGTAGGTGTTTGTAGGTGTTAGAAAACGGCTCTATGTCTATGCAGATATCGGAGTGCAAGCTGTTCCGTACTTGGCAGTGCTGGCGAGGACGACCTCGGTGAACAATGAATACGCGTCGGATTTCGAGGTTGGCATCGAAAACTGCTTACGAAGGTCCTCCGGCAACTGGCAACTCTGACCTCACGAACAAAGGACTTCGACTTCGACCGCGATCAGCTGAAGAAATATGAGCACTCTGATTCTGGAGTCTTCGATCTACATGTTACACATCTTTTTCCCTCCAAGAAACTTCCAGCTACTTGTTATGCTAAGCCAGTAAACAATGGGTTGCCGTGGAACTAATAAGCGGAAGCCTATTTAGTCTCGATATACGAGGAATACGTGGTGAAGCGTGTAGCAAGTACGTCTACAGCCCATGGAAGGGCTGGGGAGGGGGAAGCGTGGAGGCGGGAGGTGGAGGGAAACGGCGCGCAGGTGTTCATTACTTAGTGTTGACAACTCGCTGGTTTGGGGATGGCCCCCTGACGACGAGACAATAATCAAGTGGGTTCGTACCATGAGCCGTAATCAACTACGATAACAGCAAAATTGCGAGAGGTCAAAGACCAGCATCGTCGGGTTAACAACATTGATGCCACATTATTTTACATACATGTCAAAGAATTCACTTATACTCTCGGTTAGTTATCGTTCTGCTAATTCGTTCCTTTCTCGGCGCTTACTTTTACAGGTGTGCCCTCTCGTTTTAGTTCCCTCCCTTTCCGTTAGCAGGACTGCCAGAAAGACTGACAATACTAAGTGCGGAGCGCTCCGCTTCAAGAAGCCCTGGATATGGCGGCTTCTAAAACCGCCAACGCAAACCACTCCCCCGCTTGGGTTCCACAGTCTCCGTAAAGTAGCCTTCGGTAACTGGCGACAACAACTCATACATGCCTAACTGTTCCACTGAGTCAATATAGGGTGCTAATTACGGTTCTCTTTTGCATTGGTGCCTCCCGCTTATATTTTGTTCCAGCGGTCGCTGAGAGCGTAGCAGAAGCATGTTGGACCTCGCGGGGCTACTATAGAGTATGTCGGATAGCTCCGTGAGCACGTATATAGGTTTTAAACCTTATGCGAAGGAAGCGCTTGTTGCATCTTAGCTCTACCGTGCGTTCAAGTCTCAGTGTTCCTGATTAGCTTTATCTCCGATGCTATGATGAAGCAAGGTCTGTTGTTACTCTCCGTTCTCGCCACAATGTCTACTGCAGCTCCGCCAATGACACCCGAGCCAAGCATAGGGAGATCACCCAGAGATATAGTGCGTACAAAGCATTTCCACCATAGAGAAGAAGCTAAAAATTTGTAGCCAGTACGTTTCCCTTCGATCTCTATGCAATGAAAGACTAAGGACTCGCCTTTAACATAGGTACGGAAACTGGCTGGTGGAGATTTACCCTGCTGTTGTAAGTTCTGTGTACAAACTCAATAGGACGGCAGCTAAACTAGGCGTAAGTTTTCTCGCAGGAACTCGACCCTCAGACTGCTTATGCTCTTGCGATGGACGATTCAGCACAAGGCTTTGTACTGTTGCTGCTTGCGGGGAGCGTTGTTAATGCTTAAAAGGCTATGTCTGTTGAAATATATTCAACGATGGGGACACACTTTCCAAAAGTCCCATCAGTGGTCAGACTGGCAACAGGACCGTTCTGGCACCTTGCATAATAGAGGCATCAAACATAAAGCCCTTATCATGCACCCTAACATTTGTCGCACCAGATCTACCTGTTGTGCCCATCATATTGTAGACTTCGAAAGGTTGGGTGTACAAGGGAATTCACTGCTTGTGGTTTTTGGTTTCTCGGTCTCCGTTTTCGTTCCACGTTCTTGTCCTGCTTACTTAATACACGTTCTTATTCCTTGTTCTCGTGCCTTGTTCCCGTACCCTACCGACGATCTGCAGACGCCCTATCAGCACTCCTCACAAGGTTTAAGTAGAATTATGAGGTCTACATCAGGACCTAATATAACCGTAGTCCGTCACAGGACACATTGTGGACAGCAAGTATCCTCATATCTTCGATTCTTTCCGATAGGAACCTCATTAGTACAACTGAACTACCATACTATGTCGTACACATATCTCGCATACATACACTTAATACAAGCCTCTACCTACGTGCAATGTCAAATATAAATGCTTTCACACGTTATTCGCTTGAGGTCCAATAAGTTAATGTAAAGGTACCCCTAACCTGTACTACTGGGCCGAGAGTATACACGGGTTGCATCCTCTAACATCCTCTACCAACGGCCCTACCCACCGGTCTATGCGTATTCGGGCTCCACTAGCTCTTGGTGGGCCTTCAGGTGATAGTCATCAATCATCAACCGGTCGCATGGTAGACTACCCTCGACCAACGCTGTGCATAGCCCTTTCGCAGCTTCTACATAGCCCGATAGGCCGTTGCACGTATCGTTGAGCCGCTCACGGACTCGCTCGAGATGGTCCTGCTGCTCCTGCCTGTTCATACGCTCCAAGTTCGGCTTTTCCGGCAGAACACAAAGAAGCACATACTGAGCTGGCCCCCAGTCGCGGCGCAGCTGGCAGATGTCGTGCCAGATTTTGGACCGTGACTGGACAGATCTCATCTCTCTCAGTTCGGGCGTGGACATGCTGGTCTTCAGATGTATGGCGACCTCTTGGTCGCTACCGAGACGGGCCATCTGCTTGTAAAACAGCACGCCACTGTAACGGCGATAGAACTCGCTCTTGAAACCATTCTTGATGGCAGACCATATCACTGACAGTTCAGAGCTTTCTGACACGCGAGAACTCCGGTAAAACGCCACGGCCTCGCTCAATATGTCGAGAATGGTCTTACACTGCTTGGGCATTTTTGGCGGCATCCTCGGCATCCTCATGTCGAGGATGCGACCGCTGCGCAGCGAGGTGAGCTTCTCGCGAGTGGGCCCGGTTGAATGCGAGGAAGACAATGGGTTGTGCGGGGCTTCTGATGATATTATCGTCCCCGTGTAATAATTTTGCTCTCGTGATGAGAGGTATTCCTCAGTCGACGTTGAGGACTGGCAACTTCCCTCTCGCCTAATTTTTCTTGGCATCCGCTGTTAGTGAATCAGGTGATGAACCACTAGAATCCTTAACAGCCGAAAACTCTTCACCTCTCTGCTCCGGAGCCCTTCCGCGATGGCCTTACAGCCTCCGGCGGGCATCGGACCGCTGCCGGCCTCACCGGCCGGCCCCGATCGGGGCTCTGGGCCACCTCCAGAGCCAACCTCTCCATCAAGGGCTAAACGCCGCCGCAATACCGAGACTCAGCCACTCCGGCCCAGCCTCGCGGGAAGCCAGCCTAACACCTTTAACCCAGCTCCCCTAACGGCAAAGGGGCCTCCGATCTTAACTCTAGCCACTGGTAGGACCGCCACTGGCTCTGTCTTGTTCGCCCTGGACGAGGAGGCCAGGCACTATGAGGCCCGTAAGGACGTCTTCCTAACCATCGCGCAATCTGTTAATAATGTTGTCTCTAGCTTTGAGGGTCCTAGGAAGTAGATCGCGAAAGAGGCGACGGCCTATGTGATCTAAGCCCTAAAGAAGCTTATTAATAAGGAACATACTCTGATACTGACCTGGAGCTGGGCCGCCGTTACGGCCTTGGCACCAGGTACAGCTCTAGACCCCTACCGGGCTCTGACCCGCCTGCAGGCCAGACCCTAGACAAAATCCCAGGCCTAACCCTAGCCCTAACCCTAGCCGAAAGAGGACCTTAGGGTCTTTGCCTGTATCTCGGAGGAGGGCCTGTCGGCTGCCTAAAAGAACGCTCCTTTTGCCCTTTGCCAGACAGTTTGCCGGACCTTTGGCCTCTAACTGGCAGATATCCCTTATATCTACTATATTGCGACCGGATACTTACTAAGGCTATTAAACAAGCAGATCTAATAAGGCCTCCTGGCGGACAAGTAAAAACTAGCGGGTTGCTTAGGGGCTTATAAGATAGAGACTCCTATAAAGTGGTTTACCTACGTCGTACCGCGCTGCCCAGCCAATTTGTGGAGCATTGATAGGGACGCCCTGGACCTAGCCACCTTGATCGAAGACGAGGTCTTTGCCTAGACAAGACTGAAGCCCACCCGGGCCCGGCAATCCCGCCTTGGGCCGAACCCTATTATGAACGAAGTCTCTTAGGTTATCTTATTCCTAACAGAGGTACAGCCCTTTAGACTGTTTAACTAAAGCAGCAGGTCCTAACTTATTTAGAAGAGGAAGACGCTTATTAGACACGACCCCGGCTGCTAGGGCTACTACTTAAATAGCTACTGTAACTAACAGCCGCTCTGTAATAACTGCAGCAGACCTTCAGACTTGCACGAGACTAGGCCCTGTACAGCTAAACCGAAGTGTGCGAACTGTTGCGGCCTATTCCAGGCTAGCCATAAGAATTGTCCAGTAAGGCCTATAGCGATAAACGGCACCCCTGCCCTCCTAGACCGGAAGGAGTAGGCTTAGATCTGTAAAGTTAGACAGAAGGCCTATAACGCCCTCTATAAGGCCAGTCTAAGCGCCTCTTAGAGTAGCACCTAACAGCCTGGGGACCTCCCTCCTTCTGACTAGGACTAACCGCTTAGCTTTAAGCGGCTACGTAAAAGGATACCTTCTAAGAGCTTGATTATATGCCTTAGGGATAGGGACACTAATAGTAGCAGCACGAGTGAGGATAAGCCTAAGGACGCCGAGGGTCCTCCCTAGACTAACCGCGCTATCCTACCTCTCTTAAACAGGAGTTAAAGAGTAGCCTAGAAACCGGATTATAATATTACTAATGCTTATACCTACCTAGAACTTAACTTAGAGACGTAGGCCGAAGCAGGCCTCTCTATAGGTGCTACGTATAGCTTAGTATAACGTAGGGAAGTAGTCGCTAGTATATATAGCTTTCTTAGAGCTTTACTAGGCTGAGCTAATCGATATTATACTAGTCTAAGAACCCTAGATAGGCTATGTTAACAAAATACAAATTAACACATATCTAGGTTTTAACTCCTACGTCCTAATGGACTTTTAGAAGGATAGGGAAACTAGACCTAGGGTTATAACCTATATATAGAAAGGGATAAAGTAAAAGGCCTAGTAGTAAAGGCCTGTCTAGACAAGGGACATCCTATAGATTACAGTTAATAACGTAACCACTATGGTTAACGTATACAGACAACCAGGAGACCCTTATAATTACATAACTATAACCCTTTTAGACTATAGGCCGCTAGAAAGAGCCCTTATAGCAGGGGACCTTAACGCTTATTACTACTCCTAGGAGCCCGGATTAAGGAATAGGAATAGGGGGGGCGATATAGCAGACTAGGCAGATAGCCACGGCCTGGTATTTATCGGTAAGACAGGGACTGCGACCTATGCCTAAGGCTATGTACTTAATCTTACCTTCTTAAACATTCCCTGCGCACACGCGGTAGTCAGCCTATACCTACACCTAGGGGCCGATTATTAAGTAATTATGTTAATAATCCTGCTTTAAAAGTACTAATAAAAACAGACAGACTAACCATAGTTACTATTAGTCGTAAACTTGGCCTTACCCCGGTTTAGAGACCTGATTAGAGCAGGAGTTTTAGTCTTACCTACCCTCTAGGACGAACCTACCCCTGCTGAGTTAGACACCTAAGCGGAACGACTAGTCGACCTTCTCTTTACGGCTGTTTAGGCTATAGGAAAGAAACAAGGTAAGTATAGGAAAGGGGCCCCTTAGTGGACGGAGGAGTACGTAGAAGCTTACTAAACGTACCGCGAGGCCTGCTGCTGATAAGCCTAAGAACTAGAGCAGACCCTACGCCTTACTACCCTTAAAGAGCAGAAGGTCTTCTTAAGTACAGTTAGGAAAGCTAAGCGGGCCTACTAGGCTACTAAGATCAAAGGAGTTACCTTAGACTAAGACCTCTATAAGATTATAGGCTAGTAAAAGGCTAGCCTAGGGGTAAGAGCCCCCCCTCTGGTAGTGGAGGGTCAGACGATTAACGACACTTAGGGTAAAGCCTAAGCACTCTGAAGAGCCCTCCTATAGAGGTTTAGTGCCTAGGATAACCTGCCTGGAGACCCGTTCGACGTCCCTACGGTCTCTTAACGACGGATACCTTAGCAAGATGCTATTAGTAGAGAAGAGCTAAGGGAGGCTACCCTGGTAAAGACTACGACCCCTAGTATTAACGGGATTATAACACGGCTGCTTCAGGCTTACTGGGACCTTATATCTAATCCTGTTAGATAACTGTTTTAAGCCTGTATACAGACGGGATACTTCCCTTAGCCTTTCTATAGAGCGGAGGTCGCTATGATCTAGAAGGCAGGGAAAATAGACTTTTCTAAAGCTGGATCCTAGCGGCTAATAGCCTTACTATCTTGTCTTAGGAAAGGGCTTAAGAGGCTGATAGCTAGAAGAATGTCCTACCTTACTATCCTAGAAGGGGTGACTAGCCTATAGTAAATAGGGGCTTTACTTAGTAGATCAGCAGTTAACCTAACTACCTGCCTTGCCTACGATATTAAAATAGCTCTTAACAAAGGGCTTATAGCTATATTAGTAACGATAGACGTCTAAGGGGCTTTTAACTCTGTCCTTTAGAACCGTCTGATTGTCTGGCTATGCTAATAAGGCTGGCCTTATAGCCTGATCAGACTGATATTTTACTTTGCTTTAAATAGAAGTGCTAGAGTTAGACTGGAGGACGTAATAACAGAGGACTTCCTGCTGGCTTACGGGCTGCCCTAGGGCTCCCTGCTGTCTCTTATTTTTTTCCTGCTTTATATCGTAGACATCTTAGTAGAAGACCTAAAGCTTTGGTTTAGGTATGCAGACGATATCGGCCTTCTGGCTATGGGCCCCTCCCTTAAGAGTAATGCTGCGAGCCTTAGCTAAGAGATTATATGTATCCTTGACTAGGGAACTGAGAATAAGGTCGCTTTTAACCTAAAGAAGTCTGAGGCTATTTACTTTATAAGGAAACATAATTAGTAAAGAGATCTACTAGAGATTAAGGCGAGACACCTTAGAATTATAGTATTAATAAAGCCTATCTGTTAGCTAGGGGTCTGGTTTAATAAGAGGCTTTCTTTCTGACACTATGTTAAAACAAAGCTGGCTGCAGCGACAAAGGCGGCCTAATATCTTAGACACCTAATAAACACAAAAGGCGGGCTCCCGGCCGCCGCTGTACGCAAGGCTGTGATCTCCTGCGTCCTGCTAATCGCCCTGTACGGGGCCGAGACCTGGTACGGAGGCATAACCAAGCCAGCCCCTAGCAGAGCTATTAATACCGGCCGTAATGTTTTTCTTCTAATAGATAAAGTTAGTACAGGCCAGAAGGGTCTTGTAATTAAGCTTAAAAGGGTTATTATAACAACAGTAAGGGCTATCCTGCCGGCCTGGAAAATAACTCTGACATATAGCCTCCTTAGGGATGCTGGACTACTACTAAGTAAGGTGGCTCTAGAAGGAGTCTGCCTCTGCTTTATAGTACGCCTAAAGAAGATCGATCTATAACACCCTTTTGTCCTAAGGCTCTCCTAACGAGGGCGGCAGTAGACAAAGCTCTAACGGACTACAGACCTTATATTAAAATGCCTAAGACCAGTACTTATCTAACCGTAGTACCTCCTAGGGTCATAAGACCTAATAGTCCTATAGACTAAGAAAGAGGCAGCTAAAGCTTTTTAGGCCTGGCTTAAGACCGTACCAGACAGCTATATGGTTGTCTTTTTAGATAGCTCTAAAGTAACGAACGGAGCTATAGGATATAGGTTTGTTATCTACCGTAGTAATAGGCGTGTGGCCTAGGGCTGCGGCCGACTCGGTCTAGTAGAGGTGTTTAACGCTAAGGCTAAAGGGGCGAGGATAGGACTCTAGCGGGCCCTCTTAACCTCCTAAGGCTAACCTATATATATCTGTATTAATAATACTAGTGTTATCTAAGGAATACAGGGCGAGGCCTTAGACACCTTGTAAGTAGCGGTGCTTAAGATCTAAGCTACTGCTAGGATATATAATATTTATACCTACTAGGCGCTAGGGCACTAGGGGATTAAGGGTAATAAAGAGGCGGACCGGCTAGCTAAGGAGGGCATAGCGCTACCGGTCCCTCTAGGCTAACTAGCTACGCTCTCTGGGATTAAACGGCTTGGTAGAGAGAGATTGCGAAATTAGTATAGACAGTGGTGGGGTAAAGAGGCGACCGAACGGTACACCTAGCTTGGACTGAGGCTATACTTCTCCTGCCCTCCCGAACTTGCCTTACTACGGAGCACCCTTTACCACCTCTTGGCGGCCCGGTCGGGTCACAGGGACTTTAAACACTATTACTGACGCTTTAACTATACTGAAGCCTTACTAACCTGCTCCTGCGGAGAGGCAAAAGACGTAGATTACCTAGTCTACTGCCTAGCGACCCTGGCGAGGAGGCAGGAGTGGCCCACCCTCTACCTATCTGGTCCGCTTGACCCTATAGGACCTATGGGATCCCTTAAACGATACTTTAAGGGACTAATGACTGACCTAAAAGGCTTTGAGGCCTTCCTCGGCGTGACAAACTTCTTCCGGAAGATCTGTCCACGCTACTAGGGAACGGGCTTCGGCACGGGATCTAGACAGCTAACTTAACCCTTATAGGGAATAGACGGGAAGCAATGAATCTGGGGAACCAGCGGGAACCAGGGACAGATAGAACGCATAGTAGCTATCAGGCAGGATTTGGAGGACGAAAGAAAGGGCGATGTATGAAGTACGTAGTCCTAGCCCACGGCTCTCCACGCCACATACCCCTCGGGAGGTCTGCGACAAGGGTTCCACCCTTGCCGCCATGGCGTTAAATACAACAACAACAACAACAACAACACCTGGGATAATGCAAGAAACACGGCCTCTCACATACCATCAGCCATATTACCCAGGAATAGAACCTAGACTCTACCTTGAACGCAATTTTCCAGATGGAACACGCTCTCTCCAGCCTACTACTCTCCCCCGAATCTCGCCAGCGTGCAGCCCCTCTCCTCCTGACGAAGAATCTCTTGAACCTACACTCTACCTTACGCGCCGTTTTCCAAGGGGGACACAGACTACCCAGCCTACCACTCTCCCCCGAATCTCGCCAGAGCGCAGTCCCTCCCTTGCCCATGAAGAGTCTCAACAACCTACTCAGCCTACTACAGAACAGTTTAGTAACGTTTTTAAGCTTGTTGTGCAGGTTGTTGGGACTAACGAAAGGTTAACGGCTGCACTTCTCCAACAGCACGAGCAAAGCCGTCTATGGCAAGAAACATGGGGTTCTCAAACAAACCCACCACCCTACTCGCCTCCACGACGAAATCCTTCCTCAAGCCCATCATCTTTCCAAACTGCTGCTTCTCATCGCACCCAAAGCGACAAATCTTCCTCTCCTCCCTTGAACGAAATCCCGAACCCACCGATCCCCGGCGACCCAGAGCCAACAGCTAATGCTCTCTTCGATCGAGTCAATACTTTTGCAAAGACCAATGGATTTGGCATCGTAAGACGGAACAGACATATGTCTCGACGAGGTCGGCTTATACGGTATTCGTTCCAATGTGATCGCTTTGGTGATCCAGGACCTCCGAAGGGTGCCGGCATTCGACAGCGCAAGTCTCGGAAGTGTGGCTGTAAATGGCCGGTCATTGCAGAGGCCCAAGAGGAGGCCACGTGGCTATTACGTTATCATCAAGACCCCCAGCACAGTCAACATAACTACGGCCCTAGCCTTGAAGCATCCGCACACCCTTCTCATCGCAGACTTACCCAGCCAGTCAAGGATGCTGTTGAAACTACAAGCCGACGGGTTGGGATTCGCGCACGCGATGTACGTGCTGTCGTCCAAGAGCAGTTCCCAGATTCCCCCTTCACCCAGCGCGACATCTATAACGCTAGATCTCGTGTGAACCGGGAGAAACTGGACGGATATTCACCAACTGCGGCGTTGATTAAGTTGTTGGATGAACAAGAGATCCCATACGTTGTTAAGTGGGCAGACGATGAACCTGACCGCCTTGTTGGGCTTGTTTGGACCTTTCCCTACTGTCTCCAAATGTGGAAGCGGTTCCCTGAAGTGATCAGCTTCGACAACACGTACAACACCAACCGCTTCAAGCTCCCACTCTTCCAGGCTACTGGACAGACCTGCCTTGGGTCCGTCTACAACGCAGCATTCGGTCTTATCGACAACGAAAGACTGGAAGGGTTTCAGTTCCTCTCAGCAAGCATCCGCCAACTAATTGAACAACACTCAATTCGCCAGCCTACTGTCATCATCACAGACTATGACAAGCAGATGAAAGCTGCACTAGATGAGCAGTTTCCTGAGGTCCAGCAACAACTGTGCATCCACCACATCAACTCCAACGTTATGCTTAGGGCTAAGCAGAAGTGGGTGGAGGACCGCAGCTGCAATAGTGACAGTAGTGGGTCCGACGATGAAGATCATCAGCCACCAACACAAGCAACAGCAGAGCTTAGCGACGAAGACCGCGCCTATATTGATACGCCGGTGGACGAAACCATCCCCTATACATATCGTGGGGTCTTGATGATGTGGAAGCTTGTTGTTTTTGCTGAGAATGAGCACTCTTTCGAGAAAGCCTGGACAAAGCTCTGTAAAGAGTTTAACGACCAGCGCCCAATCCTGCAGTACCTCCATTCCACGTATTTACCTATAAGAGCACAGTGGGCCCGCTGCTTTATTCGGAAGTACGAGAACTTTGGTGTTCGCGTCACTTCTGGCACAGAGTCAAGCAACAACAACATCAAGGGCTACCTTCTGAATGGTCTTAGTCACCTGTATCGACTTGTTGACGTCATGCAGGACATGATCAGTGATCAGGAGCTACGCTTTCGACAGGCCTGTGCAGAGGATGAGGTGCTTACAGGCCGGGAGTATATGGGCACCCGCTCAGAGTATCTCGGTGATCTCCGGACAATTCTTTCCTCAAAATGTCTTGCGTTGATTGGAAAGGAATACCGGCTGGCACGAAAGGCAATGCCTTCTGGCAAGAGGCCATTTCCAGCCCCCCTTAGGGAGTGTGGTGATGACTGTTCTGTTTCGGTTGAGCTTGGTATCCCCTGCTGCCACAAGATCTACTCAAAGATGGCTGATTCGGCGACTTTCAGCAAGTGGGAAGTTCACCCCCGGTGGCGCCTTCGGGAGACATTTTCCTCTGATCCGTACCGTCGGATCCTTGACCCAAAGATTGCGACTTCTCTCCGTGGCAGGCCAAAGAACACAGCACAGCCTGTTCCATCGCAGCTAGCTATACCTAAGGAACGTCAGCCAGCTAGTCAAACTAGCAGAGTCCGTACTAGCCAAGCGTCAGCTAGTCGTAAGCGGGCCCGCCCACTAGGAAGCCGGAATAAGTCAACATCAGCTAGGCTTACGCAGGAGGCAAGTCATCCAAGTCAAAGGCAGGCTTCCACCTCGTCGCAGAGACAAACAAGGAGCCAGTCTAGTGCTCTTGGTAGAGGCAGGACTACAGGAGATCATGCAAGTGGACGGCCGTTACAGCCCAGTATTCGGAGACGACGGTGTGATTGGGAAATGCTGTTTAGTGACGAGGGTGAGGATGAACATAGGCCTTTGCGACCACGTCGCTCAAAGCAGTAGCTACTTAGTGGAAAGTAAAAGAGAAGCAGCAATTTTTACAGCCATAGTTGTTGTATCTGAGATCAATCAAACTAGATATAACTAGGTAGGCTACAATTCGAGCTTTTACAAAACTCAGGAGAGAATTGCCTGAAAGTGACTGTAGAAAATGACAGAAAAGGAAATGTTAGTGCGATTGCCCTCACCGCCTTTGAGGGAATGTACTGGAATTTGTAGCCAATCAAGTCTGCGAACGCGGACGCCGCTGTAAGGTGGACGCCGCTGTATCAATTTCGGACGCCGCTCTATCAATTCCCCTTTTGTGTGGGCGGTGCATCACGCAGAGTATGATGGCCCGGTTATTCATTGGGTCCACGATCTTGGCAGGCGGACCTACGATGGCAGGCCGGATGAGACCAAATTAAAAGACTTCAAGTTCTTCGCAAGACACCTCGCCGGTACGGGTGCTGGTGCTTCTGAAGCATACTGGTGGACAGCATTCAATGCCTCCGAATCCTTCCCCGGGCCGTTGCCACTCCTTCTCCGTCGATTTCCACTTGCACCGCTAGGTTCCGGAGCTTGCTATCATCCACTAGAGACCCTAATGGTACAGTGGCGAGCATGATCCGGGCCGCCTGGGCTTTGACCGTGGCGGCCTCCAGCGACGTCGCCAGCATCGGCCATTCGGCGCGACTGTGACGGGTCGGAGTGCGGATACGAGAATGTCGAGGAGACCGTGGGCCCTACAACCGCCACGGTACCCGTTCAGATCCGAATATCCGCGAAGCAATCCAGACCGGCTTTCCTACGGCAGACACAGGCTGAATCCTCGACATGACCCTGTACGAGCAGGCCGGCCTCCAAGGTAAACAAGACACGGGCGCATCAGGTATGCCAGTTCCAGACCCTATTACTGGTCATCCAGCCAACCGAGAATCACGAGATGAAAGGGGCGGCAGAGGCTGCCGGGGCTTTTGGGGCCTGGCGTACCGACGCCCAAGGCAGCGCCTTCTCCAGCTATGGACTGAGAATTGTTTGCCTTCTTCAAGACGACAGTATTGAGATAAATAATGTTTTCGGCACCGAGCGGATTGGGGAGAGGGCCATGGCGTCGTTACCGGAGCGGTTCGAAGGTGTTTTGTGCCAGCTCGCAATGTCCAAAGAGAACCGGGAGCTATCAGAGGTCGACATACTGACCAATACTGACCTGCGGAGGGTCTGGTAGTAGTGGACCGCATCATTGCCGCCAGCTGTCGACTTGTGCGTTCATGTCTTCATGTTGATAGAGGAACAGGCAACGACCGGCCCGATGCCACAGCAGCATACGCATGGGATGGCGAGCTCGGCCACGGTGAGCTTTCAACGTTGACAGACCACTTGGCAGAACACCTAGTGCGTCTGGGTGTCCAGAGCGAAACTATGGTATTGGCCAACCTTTGGAATCGAATGCACGATTGCCCGATGTGGCACAGATCCTCTCGCGTTTGCTCCCTCGTGCTGGCCGGTGACAGCATGGCTGTAGAATCAAACTTTGGGGGTTCCGCTTTCACGTTCTGATTAAGCCAGTTGCAAAGACAAACCTGGCCACTTGCATGCTTATCTGCGACGAATCAAACGTGCAGTAAGTAAGCAGCCGTTGGTCGTGGCGGATGTGTGCCGTCGAAGTTGAGAAGGCATTGGATGAGTTGTGCAACTTGGTGTGTGTTGGTGACTGCTGGACAAAAGTTCCCGGTTTTGCAAAACGTAATTTCAGGGCGGCACCACGGGAAAGACAGCCGGGGTCGAGCGGCGGCTGGTCCCGACAGTCTGGTGACGAGTGTAGCTTGGCACGCTTGTGACACCTCGCCTTCACCGTGACATCCGTAGTTCACCAGATCATTTCCGCTTCAAGGATTGCTTCGAATGGCACGGATCATGCCAGGAACCCAATGTGACGGCCGGAATATCAAATCGCTTCACCCTGAAAGTCCTTAGCAAACTAGGCATGCTTCGACCCTGAGGTTTCAAGAGCGCTACCATCACCTGGATTCGAAACTGCGGCATGACCACTCGGTAGCAGGCCAGAAATTGTTTGTCGCTTGAAATGCATTGATTGAAGAACGTTGTAACCGCTGAACGAGATGCCGGGGTTCTTTTTGGGGGGTGCGCGCGTGATATGGACCCCTGCAGCAAGGTCGCAATTACATGGTGGCAGGCCAAAAGTGGGCCCAGTCGAGAGATGCACTCTAGCTTCTTGCCAATGTTTGCTCGAAGTGCAGTTCCGCAAGGTATCGGGTCATGAGTGGGTGACGCATGATTCAAGACTGCATCATTCGATGCCGGTCGCCCCAATTTAAGGCGGTGATGATGAAGACACCTTATCTCGCAGGTCGAGGAGTAGTAGGTCTAACTAGGAAATGCATTAAAGTCCGATTAGGTTCAGGGCCCGACGATTACTGAGGTTGTTGGCGTGTTCATCGACATGGTTTGTGAAAAAGGCGTTGTTTTCAACTCAGAGAAAGTGAGCGTTAGTGTGTCGGCAACGTGAAGCAAGGGCTTTGATCAGTACAAGGCAAGCTGCCAAGACCGATGCCATGCAGAGCAAAGCTACTGGCGTTAATGGTGATAACTCGGACAGCATTCGGCACCGAGTCTGTTGCTGTGCCCGAAGGTTCCCCTGAGAACATATGCTGCGACCGGTAGGCGGAAGGCTTTCAAAACGATAGACTTGATCGTCTACGTGCTCAGTCACCTTGAACTACTTCGGCGATTGGGAAGCAGGTGCATCATTAATACCAAAATCTTTCCTTTTTCATGCAGTTGGTTGCTCTGACCTGCTCGTAACAGGGGGTTCGTGCTTTTGGAATGAAGGCGGGCGTTGGGTGTGTTTCGCTAAGGTGTGTTGTCGACCGTTGGACGAAATTCCGGCCTCACAGCCGCAATTCTTACAAATAACTATGAGGATAGATTGCTTCCTCTTTTGAAAGACTCTTGGGGTGTCAGCACACGCTCCAGAAAGCGTTATAAGTGAGATCTGCTTACACTCAATACGTCATAAGTCCGGATAAGGAGCCTGCTGGCTCGCTTGTACTGTCATTGCAGGGCACTCGGCACCAGGCACGTGCTCAATACTCGGGGAGACTTTGCAGCACCGCATGCATCGGGTAATCATGGTCACTATTAGACATTTGGGCTTGTATTGCAGCGACTCTTGAGTTTTCAGGATCTTCCCATGTAGGTGGAAGTATTTTCAAGTCTGCCACTCAGTTTAACATTGACTTAAAAGTCTTAAGAGGAAGAGGAATCGGCCCCAAACCGTACCAACACCACCCAAACACGAACACCCCACCTCTAGGGTGGCCGGTCCCAGGCGACTGGTAACTAACGTCACAATGGCGTGTTAACCGGTCCACCTGGAATGAGGAACCATAGGGAATCTTTGTTTCTTTGCTTTTTGGACGCAGTCGGTCTGTCCTGCAGTTGGTCTGTCCTCGCCGTGTAGGTATGGTCCCAATATCGTGAACTCGGATCGTTCGATCCACTGGATTTCGCCCGCTTCAGCTCCACTATCCCAATCGCGGAGACTACCCCCACTGCACCAAAATGCCTGTCCGTTCCTGAACCGTTCAGCCTGCAATGCCATGCGCAAAACTGTAACGGAGCTAGCCACTTGTTGGCTGTGCGATGCCAGAGAATGGACGAGGAGTGGAGTGGAAGGGTTGTATACGTTAGTTAAGTTGTTATAAAAGTTATGTTTGTTATGGAAAGTGTCATGCTAGTTTATCTTGGAAATTAACTTGCTAACACGCAAGCCAAGTTTGCCTAAAGAGGTTTTGTAACGACATCTTCTATCGGACCTAGTCACAGTAGGAACGTTAGTTTACTTCGTCTAGATGTCTGGTTGCTTCATCGTCATGTTTTGTTACTTTGGGATATGATTGTTTTCATGTTTGTTTTCTCTAGGTCCACCCTCACTTGGCCAGCCTTCTGTCCGCTGAGGTCCGTTACAGTTCGTTGTAACCAGATGTTATGTTTGTGCATAGTAGATACCTATCTGCTAGACGTAAATTAGTATCTTACACGCAATCATTGATTATGAACGTAAACATTATTGTTAAAACAAACGTCAGACACAGGCCCAATGGCCGTATCCTGGTAGGCCGGATGGCCAGGAAAATCCCGGTCTAACCTCAGCCATCTTAGAATAACCAGATGGTCAAGATCCGCCTGCAATTCGAAAGTGAAATACCCATCACCGCGATGAACCCGAGTCTGGGGACTGTTTCGGGCACGTGCCGACGCGAGTTAACTATCATCTCTTTCCACTTGGCCTCGAACCCATGTCTCGTACAAGTCGTCCAGATGTACCACAGCCGAAGGCAATGGAAGCGCAATGGTTGGACGTTCCGTCGGCGGAGTCGCTTGTTGAAGGAAATGCTGGCACAAAGCTTGTTGAAGCGGTCGGACTGATAGGTCACTATCGGAGAAAATGAGGCCCAACTCGCGCGCGCCGGCCTCATTCTCATCGGAAATTGTGATGTGGGGGGAGCCATCTCCGTTGCAGCCCATAACGACGTCGACGACCTTTGGCCAGCGCAGGCATCCGCGAGTCGCAAGAAAATCCATGAAATACAGCGCTCTCGGGACGAACGAGCTGCTGTCGGCCGTATATTGGCAAACTCGGTGAAGTTTCGTTAGGAAGAACTGGACCGGTGTTCGTAATCCTTCCCACGACCAGACTTTGCTATGGTCCACGCCACGTTGGATGAGAAACTCCACCTTTGATCTGAAAAGGCTCGGCACCTCTTCGTCAAGTACGTTGTACCAAGCTTGGCCGACAATCTGTGAATTGGCCTCTCTATTTACGTGCGCACCGGCGCCGAGAAGAAACTCCATCGTTTCTGCAGAATGAGCGTCCGACTTAGCAGCCTCCATTAGGGCATAATCCAGCTCCCTTTGGTATTCAGTGAGGTCTGCTCTACACATGGCCACTTCTCGGTCTTGGTCCGCAAGTCTGTTTACAATCTTCTGCATTGCTCTTTTCTTCCAGGTCCAGAATTGCCGCTCCGACGAGTAGGTGCAGCTGGGGTTATACCACAGGCCGATGTGAAACCGGGCCCCCGCCGCAAGCGCGAGTGACCCAAGCAGGGAGCATCCGCTCTCGGAAAGCCAATCCACTGTTCGCTCACAGGACGAGCGCCTCTGCGAGTCGCTGCTGTATATGACATCGGCACCCATATCTAACAGGTGGATTGAAAAAAAGTTTGAATAGGAACATTGATGAAGACTGATTAGCACAGATACTGATTGCAACTCCAAGTCGAAAAGCAAATGTATCAGTCCGGTTGGGCGGGCACTTTAAAGCATGCGAGGTTGCAATACAACTATGCGCGCACCCTATGTGGCTGGGGAAACATGCAGCCATATCACACAGCTACATAACGCAATTTCCTTCGGGCTCTGATGTGGGCACGAATGACTTCGCATATTTCGGCGGCAAGTAGAGAGCTGTGTGATGTTGGAGGTTCAAAGGAATCTCGTCTTTTTTTGCGACAGACAAGGAAGTCGCCTTGATTTCTCCATATTCCGTACAGTATCATGCGTTATTGATGCGTCCATATGGAGCACGTTCAA